>JAPXFY010000013.1:77838750-77873750 GCA_030674185.1 Monoplex corrugatus | reverse complement strand
GTACTTTGACAATCCTAAAGACCTAAAGACAACACACAGAAACAACCACAAACAAACCACAAACAAACCAAACAAACACAAAAAAACCATAACAACCAAACAAACCACAAACAAACCACAAACAAACCACAAACAAACACAACAACACAAACAAACACAAAAAACCATAAACAAACACAAACAAACCACAAACACACAAACTGTGAAACCCTTCACGGTTCTCTGTCTTCTCCATTTCTTTGCTTTTCCTTTATCTCCGTTTCAAGAAAAGCTCAAACACTGAGGGATCCTGAGCAGTGTTATTTTTGAGATTGTATCAATGTTTGTCTGATGAATGATGGCTCTTGTTTTTCCTTTCATGGTGGATTTTCGGCTGCTACTTCTGGCTATTTCTTTTTTTTTAGTAAGACGATCAATGATATGAGAACTCACATTCTGTTTGCAAAGGTATGATTTTAAGAGTCTGAGGACTTCTGACTTTCCAAAATGTAGAAGATTTGTTATAGTTGCATCACGTGCAAGTCGTCGATACGTTTATTTCGCTTGACACCAGTGTGTCCAAGACAATAGATCCACGTGAGACTTTGTAGATTGATACTGCTCGTTGCTCGTGTGTCAGTCTGGATTTCTGCTTCATTTTGCCTTTCTTCTTATAAATTCATCGAGTTGGTCAGGATGAAGGCTTGGCTTTCTTTCGTTTAATCATTCAGTAAAATTTACCATTTCAGTGCATGCGTGACTGCTTAAATTTCCATTGTTAAACTGGAAGTTATGATATTATATGTATGTTTTTTTAATGTAATGTGTTTCCCATTCTCTTTGACAGTGAAGCCCCTTCCAGATTTGTTACTGGTGATTAAGCCATCTGCTGTGTGTATGATTACATCTTTGGGGTTGCAGCCTAGTTGTTCCACGAGTAGTTTAATCTCTGCGTCCGTTTTCCTTTTTGGGAAGGTCAAGCCCATTTTGGAAAGGTCATGTCCTACTACATCGTTTTATACAACGGAGTGACCAAAAAATCTTCGAAGAAGAAAGAAAATTCATTGCTGACCTAAAGAAAAAATGGAGGTAAACTGGACTCATGGTGAAATAACTGAACAGGAAACGCATGAAGCACTTGCACGGCGCAGAAAAGACATTCCTCGGTTCAGACAAAATTCGGTACTTCGACATCAAAACGCTGTCTGAACACGACAACACTGAATTGTATACTCTCTATCGATACAGTTCTGATAAAGATCAGGTTCCTGAGCATTGGGCATACAGCTTCCTAAAAGCTTTACCCAAACCAGGAAAGAGCATCGCAGATTAAATGGATACCGCATCCTGACCATGCAAAATGTAATTGGCAAACAGATGGAAAATATAATAGCAAACAAACTAGCCAGAGACCTAGAAGACAGAAAAATATTCTCATCAAATCAAAGGGGAAAGTACATAGGAAAACGCAGATGCCTTTGCTCATGAAGTCTACGAAGGTTTTCAGAACAAAAGAAACCATTGCTGTAGCTGTTGACTTTTAAGATGCATGCAACAAAGTCCATTCACACTACTTATGGAACTACTTCAGCGATATGGTGTCAGTATCACAGGAATTCCTTAGGGCGACAGATGCATTGAGACAGAATTGATGGATCAGTACCATAGACCTGTGAAGTGACCACAACACTGACCAGAAGCCAGTGGCAACGGAAATAACGCCAACTGCCTGTTGTCCATTATTCTCCACTTTGGGGAAGTTGGACAGGTTCTAAGAAGTGACGCGTGGCAGTAAAAGTCACGGTCCAAATTTGACTTCTGATAGCGGCATATTAAATGACCGAGGGTAACATTAGCTATAGCCACCATGCCACGATTACAAGTCCAGTCACTCCATTTTTCAAGTCAGGCTTTATGGATGTGGACAGCTAATGACAGCCGACACATTGATGGTCAGGGAAAGAAAGCGTCCTTACCTGATTCCCCTTCTATAAAAGCAAGTAGTCTTGTTGTTGTTGTGTCTTGTGGGGGAACCAGCTTCCAAGGTACGTCACAGGTATGTGACCCACGTTTTATTTTTAGGTGTTAAGGTTAGGGTTAGAAGTTAGAAGAATGTTTTACTTTTCAGGAAACAGGAAGAATAGAGTTGGACAGATGGAAATGTTGGTATTTTAGTAACCTGTAAGATTGTGAAGATTCGTTGTGCATTTTAGGATTTAGGGCCATTGGGACTTAGGCCAGCAAGAACGGTGAATTATGTCTTACGTTGAAGTTGATCAATTGAATAAATGTGCTGTATTTATCATTCCATGTGTGGACTACCTTTGAGAATCCTTGTCTAGTATGGTTAGTGCATTTTCCTGCTCGTCTCTTTCCCATTCCTTGCTTGTGTGCGTGATTTCCAAGAAGAGAAACTATCCCTCATATACATCCCCAATTTCTATCCTTCATTAACATCTTCAATTCCTTAAGATATAACACAAATCCCTTTCTGCGATAATTGGTGGAGATGCGAAAATGAGAAACTATTCCTTATTCACATCGCAAATTCCTTCTTGCGATATCAGCATGACAATCTGAAGGTGATTGCCGCTGCACTGTAAGAAAAACTAGTAGCACCACATAAACACCCCATGGGACTTCCTCAAGGACTACCACTTTCTACAGTTCTCTACAACATATGTACAAAACGACTTGCTGACCTAAATTACAACGGTACGTCCTATACTCACCTTTGTTGATGACGGACTCAGGTACAAAGCATGTCAAAATGCCCAATAAAGAAACAAAGCAGTTCAAGAACATTTAAGCAACGGAGATTAGTGGTGTCCAGAAACTGGATTTTGCAATCAACCCTACCAAAGCACAGGTACTGTTCTGCATCCTCGATAGCAAAGCAATGAGTAAAAACTTTTTACCAGTTACGTTCAGAGGAACCAGCATCGAGTGAAAGACAATCTACGCTACCTTGGCATCAGTTTTGATAGAATGCTGACCTTCAGAAAACATGTGGAAACCTCTACACTCAAATGTAAAAAGGGTCTTTTAATCCAGAAAGAAAGGTAGCTAAAGGTTGAAGTATGTATCTCTTAAGTTATAGTATTGAAAGTAATCGACTATGGACCTGGCCTCACAGCGCTGTCACAGACAAATGTTTTGAAACTTTGACAGTTGTGGTTGGGACAGTACATAATAGAGGCGATACATAATGTGGACAATGAAAGACGTCTGTGAACAGGTAAGTCTGTACTAGACCCTGTTGGACCGGCGACTTGTCAATGGTTTGACCTGTAGGACGATTAGGGCACCTGTCACATAGCAGTTAGTGGTAAGCTGTCTCCGTTTTCTGTCATCTGTTGGGTGTATTTTCTGTATCTAATAGAAAACAACTCAGCTTTTTTATCTAGTTTTGTAGGTCGGGTTCCATTCTGGTCACATTATTATCTTAAATCAATTCCAGATTTTTTCTCTCCCAGATAATTATACAAATATCGAAACTGGCAAATCCAAAAAGATTATAGGCGTAAATGTCTAGGAACGGTTATTTCACCAGACGGCAGATGTACAGCAGAAATAGCCAGCAGAATCGGCCAAGCTAAAACAGCTTTCAAGAAAATGAAAAGCGTTTTTACCAACAAATGTCTATCAATTGACACGAGGAAGAGAGCTCTTCGGTGTTATTTTGAACCGATACTTTTGTATGGTTGTGAGGCGTAGACAGTCAACACGCAAAGTCAGAATAAGATTGAGGCATTTGAAATGTGATTTCTAGAAGAATGTTGAGAGTTCCATGAACAGCAAAGAAAAAACCCGAGACAGTCTTAATGGAGGCAGACACAAGAAGAATATTAATAAAGAAGATTAGAAAAAGAAAAGCAATATCTATAGGACATTTTATGAGGCAAGAAAAATTAAAGCACCTGGTCACAACAGGAAAGCTGGAAGGAAAGAAAGCACCAGGTAGACCCAAGGAGAAAATATTGAACGGACTTGCAGAGTGGCTGAGGACAGAGAGGGGAGGGTGGGAGATGTACTTGCAGCGACAAGGGATGGATTCGTATTGAGGGCCATGATCACTAACGCCATGCGGCAGGACACATGATGATGATGATGACGTTTAGTCCAAAGCAGCAAAGACAGTATCAGCACTGCACTGTCTAGGGAACCTGTATAGAAGGACAGGAACATACCTATGAAATGCGAGACCAGGCGTTTACGTCCACTGATATATTTCATCTTCCTACATGCATGGAAGACACTGATCCTGACAGCTAACTTGGAAGGACGAATCTAAGATATGGAAATGAGATCATATCGCAAGATACAAAAACATCAGATAGATTCATCATTTTACCATTGAAAAAGCCCGCCAAACTATCAAGCGGCACACTGAACCATCTGAAAATTTGCTGACATCAGTTAAGAAAAGAAAACTACGTTGGTATTGCCAGGTAACAAGATCCAATGGCCTCGCTCAATTGATCTTTAAAGGGAGCTATTGAGGGAGGCAGACGGACAGAGAGACAGAAAAATACCTGATGGACTGCCAACAAGGCGGAAAAAAAAAAAAAAACATTTGCAGAGATCCAGGCTTTGGCACACAACTAGCAGAGCTGGAAGAATGTGGTGACTTTTATTTTTAGCGCGGTTAAGAAGACATTTGGTCCGACGCATCAAGTAAGATAGACAAATAAATGCATGAATAAATAATATCCGGGCTTGCCGTAGTTGGGGAACAGCAGTCAGAGTGTGACAGGAGCGGTAGTATACTATGTCCTTGTCTTGAAGTGTGTGGCAATGGTTCAAAGTTCTGGTAGCGTAGCCATCAGTTTTCTTAATACTCTTCTAATCTCTCTGGAGTTGTGCCCTGGAGGTCAGTGCTGCTTTTAGCCAATGACTGACACACCGACGCCGGCACATTTATCTCTTGAAGCTGGTGGTATGGTGAAATGATAGTTTCTAAGAGGGATGAACTGCATTTGTTCCGGGAAAAATCGTGTGTGTGGTGTGTGTGTGTGTGTTTTAAATTAATATACGTAGTTGTGTTGTTCGTTCTCCTGCGAATATACCACCAATGGCGTACTTTGTCAAAAGAAGGTGAATTTGCATCATAACGGTACGACAGTATACTTTAATTCTTTGCTTATTCTGACTCTCATAAACACGGGAATCCAACGATCAATGTTATAATTAGACAGAAAATGGAATAATAGGTATATGGTGCTGACATGTTGTAATCATGGTCACCGATAATACAGAGTGGCTGTCTCATCATCAGTTTCAGGTTTATTTCTTGAAGAAAAACTCACATGTGTGTAGATAATTCCATAAATTTATTTTCAAGTGCCATGTTAATGGGATTGAAAGTATTGATGACATATTTCAGACATCTTTATTACAAAGGATAGTTACATCAGGTCCCATTGGATCTATCTTAAACTAGTTCTTGCTATTCTACAATACACAAAATAAGTTTATGAAAAACAAACAAATAAAAAAAAAAATTTTTTTAAATCAAAATATAAAAAAAATATACGAATCTTTGCACATACATCGTGAAACACGTTACAGAAATTAACTGTGATAAACTCTTGATATAAAAAGCAAAAGCGTAAGAGACAAAACCAAATTCATGTAAAGCAAATACATGTCAATCCTGAACAGTCAAACAACAACAAAATATAACAAAAGTGATAGTCTAGTAATTACAATAGTATTTGTGGAAAAACATTATGGCCATAAAATAAGAGGAAAAGAAGAAAGTCAGGGAAGCATTAAAAACAATCAAAGGGGGGGAAGGGGGGGAAAAACATGTCAAGTAATGTAAAATAATAAAACAGCACATATGATATTAAATGATTTTTACAATGATACAATTAATATCAAATGAAATCAGTAAGAAGGAAGAAGAGAGGCGAATTTAATATTTTCAAACAGAAAGATGACAGATTAAAATTGGAATAGAAATGGAACCGCGTGTAGTAACAAGGCTGACCCAAAGTTTTATTTGCACTGTGTACGTTGAGTTTAAAAAGGGGTTTCAATCAGAATAACTATTTGAGTTATTTCAAGCAGATACCCTGGAGCCAGGCTGTCGTTTAAAGCGTTAAGTGATTTGCATGACTTGATGTTTGTGGGCATGGTGTTCCACAGATACGGACCAGAAAAGAACACACTTGCTTTAAATATGTCACATTTGGTCTTGGACGTATAGGTTGTATCTTGAATTTGTGTGGTGTGTTGGCACGGGATAAACAGTTATGTTAAATACTTTGGAAGGGACCTGTGCACAGTTGTGTACATTTGTATACTTTGTTGTAAGTTGGGTTTTGAGTGATAACATGTCCACTTTTAATCATTTTTGACCTGTGATTAGGGACCTGTCAGTTACTAGAAGTGTACCTGCTCTTCAGTACAGGGAATTGTTGTTTTTTTAATACTGGTTCACTGCAACCATCCCATATTGTTGATGCATAGTCGATATACGGTTTCATATAGGTAAAGTCTTTTTTTGTTTTTTTGTTGTTGTTGTTGTTGTTGTTGTTTTTGTTTTTTGTTTTTTTTTGTTTTTTTGTTTTTGTTTTTTTGTTTGTTTGTTGTTGTTTTTTGTTTCAGTGTTGATAAAGTATGACAGCTTGCTAAAAAGAAATAGATTCCTAGAGAGGATTTTACAGAGACATTCAATGCGAACTTCTCATGTGAGTGTTTCGTCTATGTACACACCAAATATTTACATCATTTAAAAAGTTAATGAAGTTATAGTTTTGAAAGTTGGTGTTTTTAGTGAGTTGTTGTTACCATTGATTAAGTTTTTACAGGATTGATCTGCATATTGCTTGCATTACATTATTGTGGTGCTTGGTTTATATGTAGGTGTTGTTGTTTTTTGGGGGGGATATAAAAGTCAGCATCAAAACGCCAAGCTTATCAGTTTTGTATCCACATTTACATACCAGTACGAATCCTGCATATTACACAAACACTTTTTTTTAAAAAACTATCACAATCTGTGAAACGAGATGTCTAAGAAGAGCAGAAGCAAGACCAAAAGAGATATGATTAGAAATGAAGGGATCCGAGAGATGGTTTGAAGAACACCTAACCATGACATCACACAACAGCGTATCACGTGGTTTGACCACCTGACCAGGATGCCAGTCAATCAACAAGCACTGTCCAACACCTCCAGACGCTCACGCTTCACAGCTACAGGAAGACCCAGGTGACACAGGGTGGATGCAGTGCATAGTGGCAGGCACACTCCACATCTACAACATGACTGTACGCCACACCGTCCACTTTGCTGCACACCTCAGCTTCATCTCCCTGGACGCTTCCCGGTAACAGAAGGCAAAAATAAATTAGAGAACCATAGCCTAGGCACACACTCACTAGAAAACCTTATTCCAGGCACAAACTCACTAGAGAACCCTACTCCAGGCACACACTCACTAGAGAACCTTACTCCAGGTACACACTCAATAGAGAACCCTACTCCATGTAAAACACTCACTAGAGAACCACTCAAGACACTCACTAGACAACCTACTCAGACACACGCTCACTAAAACTACCAGACAACCTCACTAATACCTACCAGGCACACACTCACTAGAGAACCTTACTCCATGTAAACACTCACTAGATAACCCCACTCAAGCACACACTCACTAGAGAACCTTACTCCAGGTACACACTCACTAGAGAACCCTATTCCAGGTACACACTCACTAGAGAACCCTACCCCAGGTACACACTCACTAGAGAACCATACTCCAGGTACACACTCACTAGAGAACCCCACTCAAGCACACACTCACTAGAGAACTTTACTCCAGGTACACACTCACTAGAGAACCCCACTCCAGGCACACACTCACTAGAGAACCCACCCAGGAACACACTCACTTGAGAACCTTACTCCAGGTACACACTCACTAGAGAACCCCACTCCAGACACACACTCACTAGAGAACCTTATTAGAGAACCCCACTCCAGGCACACACTAGAGAACCCTACACCAGGTACACACTCACCAGAGAACCCTACCCCAGGTACACACTCACTAGAGAACCATACTCCACGTACACACTCACTAGATAACCTACTCCAGGCACACACTCACTAGAGAACCCTACTCCATGTAAACATTCACTAGAGAACCCCACTCATCACACACACTCACTAGAGAACCTTACTCCAGGTACACAATCACTAGAGAACCCTACTCCAGGTAAACACTCACTAGAGAACCTTTCTCCAGACACACACTCACTAGAAAACCTTCCTCCAGAGAACTTTACTTCAGGTAAACACTCACTAGAGAACCCTACTCCAGACACACTCACTAGAGAACCTACTTCAGAACACACTCAATAGAGAACCTTACTCCAGGAACACACTCACAAGAGAACTTTACTTCAGGTAAACACTCACTAGAGAACCCTACTCCAGACACACACTCACTAGAGAACCTTCCTCCAGGCACACACTCACTAGAGAACTTTACTTCAGGTAAACACTCACTAGAGAACCCTACTCCAGACACACTCACTAGAGAACCCTACTCCAGACACACACTCAATAGAGAACCTTACTCCAGACACACACTCACTAGAGAACTTTATTCCACGCACACACTTACTACAGAACCCTACTCCAGGCAACACTCACTAGAGATTCCTACTCCAGACACACACTCACTAGAAAATCTTACTCCAGACACACACTCACTAGAGAATCTTACTCCAGAACACACTCACTAGAGAACCCTACTCCAGACACACACTCACTAGAGAACCCTACTCCAGACACACACTCACTAGAGAACCCTACTCCAGACACACACTCACTAGAGAACCTTATACCAGGCACACACTCACTAGAGAACTCTACTCCAGACACACACTCACTAGAGAACCCTACTCCAGACACACACTCACTAGAGAACCTTATTCCACGCACACACTTACTACAGAACCCTACTCCAGGCAACACCACTAGAGATTCCTACTCCAGACACACACTCACTAGAGATTCCTACTCCAGACACATACACACACTAGTGAACCTTACTCCAGACACACACACACACTAGTGAACCTTACTCCAGACACACACTCACTAGAGAATCCAACTCCAGACACACTCCCTAGAGAACCTTACTCCAGGTGCACACTCACTAGAGAACCTTATTCCAGACACACACACTAGAGATCCCTACTCCAGGTAAACACTCACTAGAGAACCTTATTCCAGGTACACACTCACTAGAGAACCTTATTCCAGGCGCACACTCACTAGAGAACCTTATTCCAGGCAACACTGACTAGAGAATCCTACTCCAGGCACACACTCACTAGAGAACCTTATTCCAGGCAATACTCACTAGAGAACCCTACTCCAGGCAACACTGACTAGAGAACCCTACTCAAGGCACACACTCACTAGAGAACCTTACTAGAGAACCCTACTCAAGGCACACACACTCACTAAAGAACCTTATTCCAGGCAACACTCATACAGAACCCTACTCCAGGCAACACTGACTAGAGAACCCTACTCAAGGCACACACTCATAGAGAACCTTACTAGAGAACCCTACTCAAGGCACACACTCACTAGAGAACCTCACCCAGGGTACACACTAGAGAACCCTACTCCAGGTACACACTCACTAGAGAACCCTACCCCAGGTACACACTCACTAGAGAACCCTACCCCAGGTACACACTCACTAGAGAACCCCACTCCAGGCACACACTCACTAGAGAACCTTACTAGAGAACACTACTCCCACACACACTCACTAGAGAACCCTAATGCAGACACACACTCACTAGAGAATCTTATTCCAGACACACACTCACTAGAGAACCATACTCCAGGCACACACTCACTAGAGAACACTACACAGGCACACACTCCTAGAGAACCCTACTCCAGGCACACACTCACTAGAGAACACTACACAGGCACACATTCCCTAGAGAACCTTACTCCAGGCACACACTCACTAGAGAACCGTACTCCAGACACACACTCACTAGAGAACTCTACTCCAGGTACACACTCACTAGAGAACCCTACTCCAGGTACACACTCACTAGAGAACTTCACTCCAGGTAAACACTCATTAGAGAACCTTACTCCAGGCACATGCTCACTAGAGAACCCTACTCCAGGTACACGCTCACTAGAGAACCTTACTCCAGGCACACACTCACTAGAGAACCTTACCCCAGGCACACGCTCACTAGAAAACCTTTCTCACTAGAGAACCCTACTCCAGGTAAACACTCACTAGAGAACCCTACTCCATGCACACACTCACTAGAGAACCCTACTCCAGGTACACACTCACTAGAGAACCCTACTCCAGGTAAACATTTACTGGAGAACCTTACTCCAGGTAAACACTCACTGGAGAACCCTACTCCAGGAAAACACTCACTAGATAACCCTACTCCAGGGACACCCACAAGACTGAACCTTACTCCAGGCACTCACTCACTAGATAACCCTACTCCAGGTAAACACTCACTAGAAAACCCTACTCCAGACACACACTCACTAGAGAACCCTACTCCAGACACACACTCACTAGAGAACCTTATTCCAGGTACACACTCACTACAGAACCTTTTTCCAGACACACACTCACTACAGAACCTTATTCCAGACACACACTCACTACAGAACCTTATTCCAGACACACACTCACTACAGAACCTTATTCCAGGCACACACTCACTACAGAACCTTATTCCAGGCACACACTCACTACAGAACCTTATTCCAGACACACACTCACTACAGAACCTTATTCCAGGCACACACTCACTACAGAACCTTATTCCAGACACACACTCACTACAGAACCTTATTCCAGGCACACACTCACTACAGAACCTTATTCCAGACACACACTCACTACAGAACCTTATTCCAGACACACACTCACTACAGAACCTTATTCCAGGCACACACTCACTACAGAACCTTATTCCAGGCACACACTCACTACAGAACCTTATTCCAGGCACACACTCACTACAGAACCTTATTCCAGACACACACTCACTACAGAACCTTATTCCAGGCACACACTCACTACAGAACCTTATTCCAGGCACACATACTCACTACAGAACCTTTTTCCAGACACACACTCACTACAGAACCTTACTCCAGGCACACTCACTACAGAACCTTACTCCAGGCACACTCACTACAGAACCTTATTCCAGGCACACACTACAGAACCTTATTCCAGACACACACTCACTACAGAACCTTACTCCAGGCACACATCACTACAGTAACCTTATTCCAGACACACACTCACTACAGAACCCTACTGCAGGCACACACTACAGAACCTTATTCCAGGTACACACACACTACAGAACCTTATTCCAGGCACACACTACAGAACCTTATTCCAGGCACACACTCACTACAGAACCTTATTCCAGGCACACACACTCACTTCACAACCTTATTCCAGGTACACACACACTACACAACCTTATTCCAGGCACACACTCACTAGAGAACCCTACTCCAGGTACACACTCACTAGAGAACCCTACTCCAGGTAAACATTTACTGGAGAACCTTACTCCAGGTAAACACTCACTAGAGAACCCTACTCCAGGAAAACACTCACTAGATAACCCTACTCCAGGCACACCCACAAGACTGAACCTTACTCCAGGCACTCACTCACTAGATAACCCTACTCCAGGTAAACACTCACTAGAAAACCCTACTCCAGACACACACTCACTAGAGAACCCTACTCCAGACACACACTCACTAGAGAACCTTATTCCAGGTACACACTCACTACAGAACCTTTTTCCAGACACACACTCACTACAGAACCTTATTCCAGACACACACTCACTACAGAACCTTATTCCGGACACACACTCACTACAGAACCTTATTCCAGGCACACACTCACTACAGAACCTTATTCCAGGCACACACTCACTACAGAACCTTATTCCAGGCACACACTCACTACAGAACCTTTTTCCAGACACACACTCACTACAGAACCTTACTCCAGGCACACTCACTACAGAACCTTACTCCAGGCACACTCACTACAGAACCTTATTCCAGGCACACACTACAGAACCTTATTCCAGACACACACTCACTACAGAACCTTACTCCAGGCACACACTCACTACAGAACCTTATTCCAGACACACACTCACTACAGAACCCTACTCCAGGCACACACTACAGAACCTTATTCCAGACACACACTCACTACAGAACCTTATTCCAGGCACACACTCACTACAGAACCTTACTCCAGTCACACACTCACTACAGAACCTTATTCCAGACACACACTCACTACAGAACCCTACTCCAGGCACACACTACAGAACCTTATTCCAGACACACACTCACTACAGAACCTTATTCCAGACACACATCACTACAGAACCTTATTCCAGGCACACACTCACTACAGAACCTATTCCAGGCACACAACTACAGAACCTTATTCCAGGTACACACACACTACAGAACCTTATTCCAGGACACACACTACAGAACCTTATTCCAGGCACACACTCACTACAGAACCTTATTCCAGGCACACACTCACTTCACAACCTTATTCCAGGTACACACACACTACTCAACCTTATTCCAGGCACACACTCACTACAGAACCTTATTCCAGGTACACACACACTACAGAACCTTATTCCAGGCACACACTACAGAACCTTATTCCAGGCACACACTCACTACAGAACCTTATTCCAGGCACACACTCACTACACAACCTTATTCCAGGTACACACTCACTACACAACCTTATTCCAGGCACACACTCACTACAGAACCTTACTCCAGGCACACACTCACTACAGAATCTTATTCCAGACACACACTCACTACAGAACCTTATTCCAGGTACACACTCACTACAGAACCTTATTCCAGGTACACACTCACTACAGAACCTTATTCCAGGCACACTCACTACAGAACCCTACTCCAGGTACACACTCACTACAGAACCTTATTCCAGGCACACTCACTACAGAACCCTACTCCAGGCACACACTCACTACAGAACCTTATTCCAGGCACACTCACTACAGAACCCTACTCCAGGCACACACTCACTACAGAACCTTATTCCAGGCACACTCACTACAGAACCCTACTCCAGGCACACACTCACTACAGAACATTATTCCAGGCACACTCACTACAGAACCATACTCCAGGCACACACTCACTACAGAACATTATTCCAGACACACACTCACTACAGAACCCTACTCAAGGCACACACTCACTACAGAACCCTACTCCAGGCACACACTCACTACAGAACCTTATTCCAGGCACACTCACTACAGAACCCTACTCCAGGCACACACTCACTACAGAACCCTACTCCAGGCACACACTCACTACAGAACCCTACTCCTGACACACACTCACTACAGAACCTTATTCCAGGCACACTCACTACAGAACCATACTCCAGGCAACACACTCACTACAGAACCATACTCCAGGCACACACTCACTACAGAACCATACTCCAGGCACACACTCACTACAGAACCCTACTCCAGGCACACACTCACTACAGAACCCTACTCCAGGCACACACTCACTACAGAACCCTACTCCAGGCACACACTCACTACAGAACCATACTCCAGGCACACACTCACTACAGAACCCTACTCCAGGCACACACTCACTACAGAACCATACTCCAGGCACACACTCACTACAGAACCCTACTCCAGGCACACACTCACTACAGAACCCTACTCCAGGCACACACTCACTACAGAACCCTACTCCAGGCACACACTCACTACAGAACCCTACTCCAGGCACACACTCATCAAGTCGTCTCACTCACTGGTGCATCGACACATTGGGACAATCCATTCGTGAATGGCTGGTTTCCTGTGGAAATATCACCAGATGTTCTCACATGAAAGGGTGTCCACACAGAGTCTCTGGTTTATCGTGGCAAGGAAGCTGGAATTGAAATCATGCTACGTGTGTACAGTATGAAACAAGATTAGGGGCTATTTCTAAACATTGGGGCAGTAAAGTATGCGCTGTTTGGTGGATAAACTGAGAAAGGGTACACGTTATGAATGCAGCAGTGTTCGCGCCTGGTGTTCGTTTCGCCATATTGAACCCTCAATTTCTATCAGGTGACCTCTCACCTTGCCTTCCCCACGTCCACACACCTTATTGACCCATACCTGGATCACAGAGCTGAACACGAGTATATCAATTCGTTGTCAGAAATACAAATTACTTCTAAAAATCCAGATAGATGTGCACACCTTCTGTTGATTAGGTTCTGTCTCTTTAGTAATTGCTTAGATATAGTTTCAGTTTCAGTCTCACTTTTCTCAGGAATGCGTAGTAGTGCTCAGATCACGTCATACGCGCTAACATACAATTTCTGTGATGAAAGGATCTACTACATTTTCTATAGCATATACTCCTAATCATAATTTAAGGGCCACTTCTTCCTTCCTCTCTGATTTTAAGTTGATATAATTGACAATGTTTAGAATTGATTCTATGTTTTATTTCATCATTTCCACACCTGTTTTGGAAAAAGAAATTAGCACAATGACCCATTAGTGAACAGCACATGCATTTAAAGGAACATCCCCCCCTTTTCAAAAAACAGAAAGTGTCAGATTTGGCCAATCTGTTTTCAATATCGCGTGTGTCCGCCCCGAGCCTGGATGCATGCTTCACAGCGCCGATGCATCGACCCCACAAGGGTACGGAGTGTGTCCTGAGGGATGGCCGCCCACTCGATCTGCAGGATGTCGACCAGCCTGGCCAGGGTGCCCGGTGGGGGGTGGTTGTCCCTGATGCGCCTCCCGAGCACATCCCAGAGGTGTTCAATTGGGTTCAGGTCAGGTGAGCACGCTGGCCAGGCCATACGGACGACTTCATGCTGCTCCAGGAAGTCGGTCACAAGGCGTGCTCGATGCGCAGGTGCATTGTCGTCGTGGAAGATGGCGCCTTGACCAAGGTCCACAAGCGCAGGCAGTGCCACGGCCGTCAGAACCTCGTCCCGATACCGGACCCCGTTCAGGATGCCGTCACTGGGGAGCAGGGGGGTCCGGGTACCACGGCTCATGCCACCCCACACCATCACCGACCCGCCGCCGTACCGGTTATGCTCTTGGACAGTGGCGTCAGCGAACCTCTCCCCTTGACGTCGCCACACCCGAGCCCGGCCATCGTTAAAGGTCAGGGTGAACCTGGACTCATCCGAAAACAAGACCCGGGCCCACTGTTGCCACGTGCTCCCTGGCCCAGGTCATGCGGCGCACTCTGTTGACCGGTGACAGCACGGGTCGGACGGCCGGTCTCCGTGACCTCAAGTTTGCCTCATGTAGCCGTCTTCTCACCGTGCTGCAGCTGATGTTAGCACCTGTTGCGTCCCTCAGATGACCCCTCAAGGTCACCGCAGTGGATGCCCTTTCCCTCAGGACGGAGAGGGCAAGGTAGCGGTCTTGCTGTCTTGTCGTTACTCTGGGTCGACCCGTGTGACGCCTTTCCTGGACTGCTCCAGTCTCATTGAAGCGCTCCAGCAGTCTCTGGATTGTGGAATGCGACACTTCAAGTCGTCTAGCAACTTCCCGCTGCGCTAGGCCTTCATCAAGCAGAGCGAGGGCTCTCCCCCGCTGCTCATCCGTCATCCGTCGTCTTGCAAGCATGGTTAAAACGAACCAAGAACGGGTCCTTTTTATCCTCGTCTGCGGGCAACTTTGGCTGGAGTAGTGTTCAAAAAGGGCTTGCCTTGCACGTGCAAAGCGAATTTTGTCGCTACCTTGCCTGCGTCGTCAGAGAGACCCTGCTGAAGATTCGACAATTTCGTGTGGAAATTGTCTTCCTTGGGCCGCCCATTGCAAATCGGCAAATCCCCAAACACGTGCCAAAAGGAAACTGCAATGTTGTCTGAGCTCTTATCCATTCAGTTACGGCAACGAATTGGAGAAAAGAGTAAGAGAAAATAGGTTATTTCTCCTTTCAAAAATTGACTCAAAAACGTTCCTGGCCCTTCAATAATGACGTGTAGTATATACCATAGATCTGTTCACATACCTTATGCACTGAAGAGATCTTGAAGTCCTAACTTACGTTTTCTCGCTATCCCCATCTCTTTTACTTGTTTGTTTTTTCTCTGTTTCTTTCATTCTTTATTTATTGTTTGTTTGTTTGTTTGTTTGTTTGTTTGTTTGTTTGTTTGTTTGTTTGTTTGTTTCTAATTTGGATTGTTTTTTGTTTGTTTTGTTTTCATTTATTTTTCACAATGGATCAACTGTTGGAAATCAGGGCTTTGTCTGGCATTTATTTTTATGTACCTGTCAATGCATTTCTGTGGTAAATGTTTGTAAAGAACAGTTTTTTAATTATGTGGATCCTTCCATATGGGCCATGTGCATAGCCACACACCTGATCTCAGCTTATTGTTTCATCTAAAAGACTAGCACCCAGACCATAGCAGCTTCTAATGGAGAAAGGGAAATCAATGAATCCCGGCTCATGAAAGGTCAGATTTGCAAACTAGGTTCAAGTCGTTCTAACAGTCCTTTTTATACAAAAATTATTACGGATAATCCAATGTTTATTTGTTTGCTTGTTTGCTTGTTTGTTTGTTTGTTTGTTTGTTTGTTTGTTTGTTTGTTTTGTTTTTCTGTCAATGTCACTGTAATCTTGAAGACGTGTCAAACGAAATAAAACCTGGTCTTGAGCGAGATTCACCGAACGGACACGTTGTGTTTTGCATCTGCTCAGTGGAAATGGACTGAGTGTTCAGCAATACGCACCGCTGTTGTGTAAATGATCGCTACCTTAAATTGATAGAAAAATAACCTCGGAAATTAATTACTATTTGTGATGATCTGTCTACAAACAGAGAACTGAAAAGAACAGGAAAAAGAGAGGAAAGATGACGGCTTGGCTGTTTTCGTCAGAGGCCTGCACAGTGTTATACGAGTAAGTCAACACCGCGTCTACTGTAGGCCTATGGTAGGTCCACCCCTAAGCACAGACAGTTAATAGAAGCAAATCTGAAATGTTGTCCAACATGCCAAACAAAGGGAAAGTTGTGGTGAAGAAACTAGTCCTCCAAACAGCACTACACCAAGTGGTCAGACAGTCATAAGAGAAAGATGTACAAACAAACAGAGAAAGACAATTGAAGAACAGGAGCAACAAGAATAAAATAACAGTACACACGACAGACAGACAGGCAGACATCTGTCAGGCTAAATGAAGGTGAAAATGTCGTGGGGAGGATGGCCATATATCGTGAACATCGTGTAGTACATGCTGGTATCATTCTGTCTACATTACAAGCTATGGACTCCCAAGATCACAAACGGCGAGGACGAATATAAACCGATGGACCAAAAGATAGAGAAATTTTGTGCGAGAGATCCGGAAAGGAAAGATGATCTTGAAATAAATAATTGACCATTTAAATAAAGAATTAGAAAATACTTCTGACAAGTGGCACGTTTGAAAAACTGATAAAAGAAGACAGAAATGAGAAATGACCTGGAACAATACACAAGAACAGAAAATATCAAAATAATGAATCTGCAGGGAGACAAAGAGAGAAAGAGACCGCGGAAGAAACTTAAAAAGAGTCTCATAATTTTTTTCACAACAAAATGGGATCCTCAGAAATAACACATGAACACATATGTATCACACATTGAATAGAACCGTTCAGGCAACTTCAGAACAGACCTGTTATTGTTAAGTACATCTCCAGAAAAACCCAAGGGTTGGTTATGAAAACCAGAAAAGTTCTGCAGAACAAAGAACTCAGTGCACAGTATCTTTCAGAATTACAGAAAAGTGTGGGTGTCCTGTCAGCCTGGTCATTCCATGGGAACCTTTACTGCAAATTACTCAACCTACAATGATACCCATGATTTTGTTCTGCTTTTTTCTGTTGCTCTGTGTTCTGCTCTATATGTAAACGTTTGAGCGCGTGTGTTTGTCTGTGTGTGTGTGGGTGTCTGTGTGTGTGTGGGTGTCTGTGTGTGTGTGGGTGTCTGTGTGTGTGTGGTGTCTGTGTGTGTGTGGTTTTGTGTGTGTGGGTGTCTGTGTGTGTGTGGGTGTCTGTGTGTGTGTGGGTGTCTGTGTGTGAGAGAGAGAAAGAAAGACAGGCTTCAGATTTCAGATGGTTTACTCACACATAGGTATTGTTATAAAACACCATAATCATTTAGTATCATGACAATCACAACAACTCTTGCTGGCAAGATCCTGACATGCAACAAAAACTCAATCTTTTTCAGAAATAAACTCCTACATATAAAAAAAAAAAAAAATGTACACACTAAATACAAGCATGACTGATCCAGTTAATGTCCAGCTTTCTCTGACAATTTCTCTGGAATTTTAACGTCATGTGATTCAAACTGTTTACCTGTCTGCAGTACAAGAACAGTATCAAACAATAACGCAAACTCACTGACCAGAAATATAATCACATAATGCTGATTAATCACTTAACTAAAAGCCAAACGTACAACAAGATAATTAAAACTGAAATCAGCATTGTTTCAGAGGGATGTTATACTCGGACTTCTAAAGAGTCATAAATGAAGATAGAAATGTCTCGGGAACGATTTCTTTTTGTCATTTTGTAGCAATAAGACAAGACTCTAGTAACTTGCACCTCTACCTTGGCTGTTTATATGAATTAAATTCCGACAGAACTTGAATTTCATTTTGACATAAAACACTCAAGTTTTTCACTCATTGTATCTTCTATTTGTGACACTGACACCCTAAGAAATACTACAAAGCTGGTTTTAAACTTACTGATAGTTATGTCAAAAACATGTTTTGATAGTTGAACTAATGATTTAAATAAGGTATGGGTCATGTATTTGTCACTGCTGTTTGTAAGCTACTAGACCAATTCTCCATGAAGCAGCTGACATTCTTTGTTTGAAAAAAAATGTTTAATGCTTTTTCCCGTCCAAAGCAAACATTCATCCAAACATCAAAGCACCCCATATCTATTTAGAGAAGATTTTACTGTGAAAACCTAGTTTTTATTCTTCCAAAACACACACACACACACACACACACACAACACACACACACACACACACACACACACACACACACACACACACACACACACACACACACACACACACCCCACACCACGCACACACACACACACACACAACACATACACACACACGCACGCACACACACACACAAACACACATACACACAACACACAAGCACACACACATACACATACAACGCACACACACACACATTCTCACGCGGGCAGGCAGGCAGGCAGGCACACACATGTACCCACACAAAGAGAAACGTTGTTTCATATCGCCAGAGAGAGGTGTGTGTCTGTGCGTGTATAAGTGTTTCTGTGATGAAAAAAAAAGTGTCATTTGAATGAAAAATACGGATTGTTGAGGAGTCGCAAATACATGAATTTGATAATCATGGCGCCAAAGTTAAGTTTACACGGAGAAAAAGCAAGTCACCAAATCAGCACTATTTCAGCAGGGGGTGTGGACAGCACTTTCTCAGAAAATGTTTTCTTCAAAGACATGGTGACCCTGAGATAAATAAAACCAAGATTTTCTGCATAATCCATTTTATGAAAAGGAAGACTGTTGGAATGGCTTGACCTTCTTGTTTGTTTTTGCTGGCGTGTCTATCAGTGTCTGTATACTGCTCGTTTTATCTTAAACTTTTTTGTAATGTTATTTATGGCATTGGGGGGGTGAGGTGTGTGTGTGTGTGGTGTGTGTGTGTGTTGTGTGCGCGCGCGCGCGCGCGTGTGTGAAAATTAAATTAGGGACTGAATACAGTGTGTGTATGCATGTATGCATGTGTGTGTGAGTGTGTGTGTGTGTGAGTGTGTATATATATATATATATATGTGTGTGTGTGTGTGTGTGTGTGTGTGTGTGTGTGTGTGTGTGTGTGTGTGTTGTGTGGTGTGTGTGTGTGTGTGGTGTGTGAAAGAAAGAGAGACTTAAGACTTCAGATGATTTATTTATTTGGGACATTGCCCCTCATGAAGGGGTGTGAAATACAAAAACAAAATTCAGCAGAAGTTTGAAAACATAGAGTAGATAGTACTCATCAAAACAATCACACAAGCACATACAAACATAATATAAATAAGATACAAACAGAGAAATGAAGAGAAATATGGATACTTATGAAATATGTTTTATTCTCTTGAGATATTTGTACAAAAATAATGCTACATTTCCTATTACTTATTCAAGAAAGAGAGAGACAGAGAGAGTAGTGTCATAAATGACAACTGCTATTGATCCAAGTGAGCATGCTTTACATTTTCAAGATGGATCGTTACATTTTGTTACATTCTCTGGTCACCAACAGACGACGTCAAAGCAACAAAACATTGATTACTATCACCACATTTTTATTAAAGACCAAAACGATTTGGAAACGAAATAGTGAAGAATATGATGCAGTCTTTCTAAACTGGCCTATTGTTCACATATCTGTTACACTTTCTATTTCCTTTTTGTTTATTTGGATTACACAAGACAAAAATCTGGTTTGAGTAAACAATACAATACAACGCAAGACAATACAAAGCAATGCAATGCAGTGCAGTACAGTGCAATGCAAAGCAATTCAATACAATAATATCATACAATCAAACAATACAATACAGTACAGTACAATGCAGTGCAGTGTAAGATGCATACAATAAAGTACAAGTCACATTACTCATGAAACTACTTCAGCGATATGGTGTCAACGTGACAGTCACAATATGGATTGCTGCTACACTCTAAGGACAAATGATAGTCCTACGACTTGGAAATTGTATTCAGCACCACAAAAACTCTCCATTGGACTTCCTCAAGGATCACCACTTTCCTCTGTTCTCTACAACATATAAACAAAAAGACTTGCTGATCTAAACAACAATGGACCAGCTCGCATACTCACTTTTTGCTGACGACAGACTCATCCACAAGACAGTCAAAAATGCAGCAGAAAGAAACAAAAGCAGTCTAAGAACACTTAAACAACGTAGATCAGTGGTGTCAAGAAAGCAGATCGGCAATCAACCCCACCAAAGCACAGGTACTGTTCTGCACCCTTGACAACAAAGCAGCGAGTGAAAATGTTCCACAATTTACGTTCAGAGGAACCAAACAATTTACGCTACCTTGGCATCAGTTTTGATAAATGTAACCTTCAGAAAACATGTGGAAACCACTACACTCAAATGCAAAAAAGGCCTTTCAATCCTGAAAGCAATGGCGGCTAAAGGCATTGAACAACGTCATCTCTTTCAGCTATACCAAGCTGTAATATTGAGTGTCATCGATGGACTGGGCCTCACTACGTTGTCACTGACAAACCTGCTAAAACTAGAAAGAATACAAAAGGAAGTAATGAGAGTGATCCTTGGAACCACAAAAGACACACCCACAGGGGCTGTGCGATACCTGCTTGACCTTCCTTCAAGATAAAAATCAAAAACAAGTGTGACTGCCCGCGTTCAAACAAATAGGAGCCAGAAAAAAAAAGCACACGAAAAAAGAATCAGAACACGTAGTTAAATACAACCAGAGAAGACGGGCGCAAATGTTCGGCCAAGTGTAAGATCACAAAGGAACAAACACCAAATACAAAAACTAAGAGAAAAAGACTGGAACTTCCCTGCTGCTTCGCTCAGTGTGAGAAAAGGGACTATCGAGAATTTTAATATTCAGAGTCCTTTTCTCACACTGGACGAAGGAGCAGGGAAGTTCCAGTCTTTTTCTCCTAATTTTTGTATTTGGTGTTTAGTTCGTTTGTGATCTTACACTTGACAAATTTTCGACCTATCTTGTCTGGTTGTATTAAATATGAGTTCTGATTCTATTTTTGTATTTGTTTGTTTTTTCTGGTTCCTTCAATACAATGAAGACACAGAATAGTACAAGTGATGGCATATTTCAGGGCATTGGAAAATCCCAAAACCCCACTCCACTCGGAACAACAAAAGGCAACTGACTCCAACGTGGAAAAACCATCGATGGGACAGGCAAGGATTATCTTTACATTGAAGGTATACAACTACACCTACGTCTATTTACATATCATTTCGCTCGCCTTAAATTAACTCACACAGAAACAAACAAACGTGGACAATATATATATATATATATTACAAACGATATATAATACATAGACAATAAACGAAAAACATTGCTGTATTTATAAAGTAATAGGGAAAACAGCGTCCCCGTTATTCGGAAAACCAGCGGCTGCCTCAACTAAACAAATCCTCACTGTCTCGACTCAACGCTTCGTCGGGCAGCGTGACGTCAGGTATACACATCATGGCTGACGATGACGTCATATTGTAGCGCTCCACGATGGCGCCTTGGAGCGGATGACGTGGATCACGTGGGCTGACACGCACAGCATCCCGGGAAGCCATAGAGGGGTCACGGGGGAAGAAGTTGAAAGGGGTGAGGAAGAGGGAGACCTGGGTGCCGACAGTGGCGGTGTTGGGTGTATTCTCCAGCTGGGGGATGTGGTAAGTGCCCAGTGTCACCCAGGTCACCAGGTCCTGTGGACAGATTAAATGTCACAATAATACATGATGCTAAGTACATGCAATGTGTAGGCACTGGGAAGTCCGGTGGGAAAAATACAGGAGTTTATATACGCGTTTCCAAAATAACCCCCCTCCTACCCTCCCTCTCACACACACACACACGCGGCGCGCGCACACACACACACACGCACGCATGCACATACACACAGACACACACACACACACATACACACACACATACACACACACATACACACACAACACAACAACATACACGCGCGTACACACATATACACACACGTGCACTCATGCACAATCACACACACACACACACAACACACACACACACATATGCCTACACATGCATCATCATCATCAGGTGCCTTGCCGCATGGCGTTGGCGATCATGGAATTCCATCTGTCTCTATCTCTTGTTGCCTCAAGCATCTCTTCCACCCTCCATGTCTTCAGCCACTCTACAAGTCCGTCTATATCTTCTCCCTGGGTCTACCGGTGCTCTCCTTCCCTCCAACTTTCCCGTTGTGACCAGGTGCTCCAATTCCCCTTTCCTCATAAAATTATAAATGTTGCCTGTCTTTTCGTAATCTTCCGTATGGATGATCTACTTGTGTCTGCCTCCATCAAGACTGTCTCGTTTGTTTTCTTTGCTGTCCATGGAACTCTCAACATTCTTCTTAGAAACCACATCTCGGCTGCCTCAATCTTGTTCTGGCTTTGCTTGTTGACTGTCCACGCCTCACAACCGTGCAACAGTATTGGTTCTATATAACATTCAAGAACTCTATTCCTTACACATGCATGCATACTGTAATATGACATACATGGGTTAATAACTTATCCCAGAGGCTGTTTCAACCAACATTATCTCAGGCTTCACCCACTCCGTTTGTCATCAGTAAGCAGGAGATGAAGATGAACTACAAGTTCTGTCACTTGGCCAGTACAGTGAGCAGTAATGGGTCTGTGACGGATGCTGAGGTTGGCGCTGCGCTTCTCTAAGGCCAGCTGTGCCTTCAGAAGACTGACTGTGTGGCAAGACCAGCAACAGGCTGGCCACAGAATATTTCTGTGTACAGAACAATGGTCTTGACCACCAGTTGTGCCAAGGCGAGACCTGGGTTATCTAACGACCATTCCACCAAAGATGTCTGCGTAAGATCAGCAACACTATGTGGCACGATCGAGTGTCCAACCTTCAAATTGTGAAGTAGTATGGCTCGCCAAGTATACAGTTTCTACTTATTGAATGCCATTTTCGTTGGACCGTCCGTGGAGATGCTAGGGATTGTTTCAGTATAAATAGTATCCCAATTTCTGGAAATTCTGTGCCAGAAATTTCCACTTATCTGTCAGTCTTTTTGTTTCTGCCTTGCTCCTTTGGTTTCTGATAGTTGGGTACATTATTGACTGCATTTGGGGCTTTAAGGAAATGTGATGCGCAGAAACAATTTTCTGTAATTTACGTCATTTTTGTACATGTTTTTGTGTGCTTTGTCATGTTTATATGTATATATATATATATGTTCATATTTGTTTTTCAACCCCCTGGTGATAAATAGATCGGAATGGCCAATGCCAGTCACATATCCTTATACATGCTTTATGTGCGCGAACTGCGTTATGTGTACTTAATTTTCCTTTCCAATATTGCTTTGTTTTGTTTTGTTGAGAATCAAGCAATTTCAGGGTCAGCGAGGTATTGTGTTTTGAGATGGTTATAACCCTGGTATGGCTCTGCACTATCGGCTGGGCTTTAAACATGAATAGTAATAACAATAATAAGCTTCGTTAGACGGGACAAGTTGTGTATATGGAAGAGGACTGCATACAAAAGATACTCCTGAACGGAGAGGCTAATCAAGGGTGCCGTGACCAGGGAAGACCACGAAAGTGATACTAGAATGTTCTGAAGGTGGTTATCCTCATCAGCTGAGGCACCAACACCACCAGCTGGGAAGACGTTGCCGGCAACAGAATCCAAAAGCACATGCAGGGCACAGTCACATCTGAACAGCGCAGAGCAGCGTCCAGGATAGGTCTTGTATCCCACATGAAGGCCCATACCGGTGATAAAGGACGAGTATGCTTGATAGTGCCTAATCTGAATTGATGGAAAATGAAGGAACCCTCGACAAGCACTCTACCTCCTTTTCTACCACTGCAAGACACATCTACAATTTACGCTTTGCGTGTGACTCTGATCTCATGGTAGGTAAAAAAAAAATGAACGTTTTAAGTCTTCACCAACAGACCTGTGGACAGAATCAGGGAATATGGAAAGGAACTCCAAGAAGACCAAAATCATGATCTGCGGCACAACCACCAGAAGTGCAGAAGTCTATATGAACGGTTAGAAAATCGAAAAGGTTTACAGTTGATAGTACCTGATAGCTGCTCTGCATAAAGGCTACAACGGCACAGCATAAATCAGCACCAGAATCACGATAGCAATGGCAGCAATGGTGAGACTGCACGGGATACGGAAAAGTGGCACCATCAGTATCAGCATCTCGTACACATAAAATCATTCGCAGTCTCTGTCCTCCTCGACGAATGACGTAAAACTTGACTCTGCACAGTAAACAGAAAAAAAAACTACGAAAGAAGAACACGAACGTGTTTTTAATACAAGACAAGACAGGCGCAAATTTTTGGCCAACTGGCCTTGGTCAAGCGTAAGATTACATACAAACAAACACCAGATACAATTTGTATCTGGTGTTTGTTTGTATGTAATCTTACGCTTGACAAAGGCCAGTTGGCCGATTTGTATCTGGTGTTTGTTTGTATGTAATCTTACGCTTGACAAAGGCCAGTTGGCCGAAAATTTGCGCCTGTCTTGTCTTGTTGTATTAAAAACGCGTTCGTGTTCTTCTTTCGTGTTTTTTCTGGTTCCTGTTTGCTTGAACGCGGGCAGTCACACTTGTTTTGAATTTCTACACAGAGAAGCCAGCATCTGAGAATGCTGGAGCAAACTGCTTTATTATCTGATTATCTTACTCTACCTCGAGCGTAAAACCAAATACATGCAGAACAAGACGAGCACCTTGACAGACCTGTGAGAACTCCAGGAACCGATGCAGTCTATATGCTTTGGTCATGTCATCCGTCACAATGAGCGGCCCTAAATCATTCTTTAAGTAATTCGGAAATAAAACCATCACTGATTTAAAAAGAAAAGACTTGCTTGACGAAGTCCCTGCATCAAAGGACAGACCACCCCCAGCATGCCTGATCTGATTGCTGTCACACACTACAGACAGATGGGGTGGTGGTGGTGGTGGTGGTGGTGGTGGATACAGTCTGTAGCGTAACACCAACACCACTCCATCTGTAACGTCGGTTACAAGACCAGATTATGGTGAGTATGTTGACGATGATACTGAACAACACAACTGTAAACAGTTGATATTGATGCAGTCGAACTAGTTGCATGCCTATGAAACTGAAATATTTATTATCATTATGAATGGTTTATCGTTTTGAACATGCGTCTGTAGTTATTTTAATAATTTTTGCTTTTTTATTTTATGTCAGTTACTATCTCACAGTGTTTAAAACGCCTGTAACATTACTTTCCACATCATTACCACTATCAACAGAAACAGAAGCAGCATATCATTATCACCGTTCTTGTCTTTCGTTTCATTAAGTCATAACTCATCTCACAACTTTTCGACCAGATGAGCCAACTTGGACTCCCATACAATGTGCTCACATAATGGCAGATAGGTGTGAGGCTGGGTGATGGAGAGCGGGTAGGCAGGGTGGGTGAGTGGAGAGCGGGTAGGCAGGGTGGGTGAGTGGAGAGCCGGGAGGCAGGCTGGGTAATTCGAGTCCAGTTGAAAACCGGTGGATGTGAGATTGGTGTGGCGCCAAGCCGCCATAGCCACTGACGTCAGTGGCGCGTGCATCAAGTTGCTTGCCTCCACGTGTTTCTGATGTGCTGATGCAATTCTTGTTTTGCTTTTGGAGGCTCAATTTAGCAACAACAACAACAGCAAGCAGACAGCAATAAGTCGTGCACTGGCTTGACAAGCGAAAGATAGTGTCTGTGCTCTGCATCACACCCACGTTTGCATCCAATCTTTCCTGCCAGCATTTAGTTTGACTGATGTGCCGTAACTGCACACAGTAACATTGACAGCTGCTGAAACGGTTGAAGGGAAACAAACTTGATACGAAAAAAGCGGCAACATTAAAAAATGATAATAATGAATAAACAAATAAATAAATAGATAAATAAATAAATAGAAAAACATTAAAATAGTCTAGTTTGGTATTATGACATTTGATCATTACTGGTTGTTATCAAGATATTTCGAGAAACAATACGTCATGCTCTTGAATTACATTACATTGCGTTGACTGATTATTACGACACCTAACCAATACTTAGATATATATCACGATCTGCAGTCTTGGCAGTCTTGGCTGTCGTTATTAAACTGTTTTTCCACCCGACTACTTTTACCACCATCCTGTGAACACCATCCAGTCCAGAAGCAAGTTTTTGTTTCAGTTTTACTTATTTGTTACTTGTTTCATTTTGTATCCTATGACCAAGCACACAGACCCATGCATCATCTCTGTCTCCATTGCTTCTGAAAATGTAGTTAAGACAGAATGACTAAAGTGCATATAATTTCAAACTACATAACCCTCTCTTTGCATTTTATTTTCAGAAAGAAGATGGGGGAATGGAGTGTGGGCAGGATAAGGGGCGACAGACAGCTGAATGACATGTGAGAGAGCGTTCAGATCCACTTCACAACGATCACGTTCTTGTTCAGACTGTACACTCTGGCTCCTAGAGAAAGGGGAATGATACAATGATGGCTTTAATCAATTTGTCAGTGTTCATCACCATCATGATCATCATCACCAGTAGAAGTAGTAATAACAGCATAATATTGTTATGATTTTGTTATCATTATCATCATTCATGGTATCAATATGATTTTTTATCATCATTATTATTCTTGTCGTTGTCGTTATCGTTATCGTTGTTGTTGATCCTGATGTTACCGTTTTTTCTTTTTCTTTGCCCTCTTTTTCTTGTTTTTATTCGTTTGCGTGTGTGTTGTGTTGTGTTCTGGTGTAATTGTGCTGTGTTCTGGTGTGTGTGTGTGTGTTGTTGTGTGTGTGTGTGTGTGTGTGTTGTGTGTGTGTGTGTGTGTGTGTGTGTGTGTGTGTGTGTTGTGTGTGTGTGTGTGGTGTGTGTGTGTGTGTGTGTGTGTGTGTGTGCGCGCGCGTTTGTGTGTGCGTCGCGGTATAAGAAAAAAATGTTACTGCTTACAGATGGATTTCTGCCAATTGTGGGTTAACCAGAGTCATAAATACGTGCCTACATATAAACAGGAAAAATTTTTTGCTTCGTTTCCTTTTGTTTATTCTCGTTGTCATCCAATCGACCGGAGGTGTGTGTATGTGCGTGAGTGTGGTGTTGTGTTGGTGTGTGTGTGGTGTGTGTGTGTGTGTGTGTGTGTGTGTGTGTGTGTCTGTGTGTGTCTGTGTGTGTGTTGTGTGTGTGTCTGTGTGTGTGTGTCTGTGTGTGTGTGTATGTGTGTGTGTGCACGTGAGAGAGAAATAGGGAGAGAGAAATAGAGAGAGAGAAGAAGAAGAAGAAGAAGAAAGAGACGGGGAAAGAAAAATATTTCTCTGTTCTTTATGGGTTATTTTTCATCAAAGTTTGGTCAAAGGTTTGGACTGTGCAGAAGTTGTGAAAGGCTAGCTTAAATCAGCAACTTTCAAGGAAAACGTTTGAACAGCGCTTTCTCTGGAGTTTCTGAAAATATCTAAAATCTGTTTTCCTTGTTCTATCATCTATCAGTGTCCTGGATGGAGCAGTTTTATTTCAACTGAAAGTTCTTCAAGGTCACAGGCAAGTACGTATCTTGACTTTTTTGTAAAATTTTTGTTTAAGATCAAAGCTCTTAGAATTGCTATGCCATCTTGTTTCAGTTTCTTATTATTCACTGCGATCCAACATGTGAACATCTTCTAGCAGGGTTTGACAAAGTACATATTGTTGTTTCAGTTTCTTATTATTCACTGCGATCCAACATGTGAACATCTTCTAGCAGGGATT
The DNA here is from genome assembly GCA_030674185.1 of Monoplex corrugatus. Taxonomy (NCBI): domain Eukaryota; kingdom Metazoa; phylum Mollusca; class Gastropoda; order Littorinimorpha; family Ranellidae; genus Monoplex; species Monoplex corrugatus. Next base: position 77,845,001 of record JAPXFY010000013.1, on the reverse strand, counting down.
GACAAAGTACATATTGTTGTTTCAGTGATTTTTGTTTTACTAGATTTTGATCACTATTTTAAATCATTAAGGACTTTGAACATGAGATCTTCAAAGATCTGAGCAACGTTTTCTGTCAGCATTACGCATTCGGTATATCACGGCCTGATGAAATAACATGTGTAGTAGCAGTCTCATAACTGATTCCTTTCATCTGCCTTATGTAGAATGAGCAGACTCCTCTTGTTTGGCATACTGGTGTCAACTCTATGTGAGCTCTAGGTAAAGAATAAATACGAAAAAGTTAGCCACATTTTCTTTCTTTCTTCTTTTGTTTTTATATTCACTTCCTCTCACTAAAAAGTGTGTTTCTGCTCTTTTTCTTGTTGCTGTTGTTGCTGTTGGTGGTAGTGGTGGTGGTGATGGTGATGGTGGTCTGATTCTAGTTTAGTTATCATAAGAAGACGACGTAAAGTAAGACAGGTCTACAGGGCACCCAGTGGTGTTCGCCAACACTCAGTAACCTTCAGGTATTTTTACCTCCCAAGCACATTTGTCATGACTCAGCATAAGTCTGCTTTCCATTCTGATCTGTGATTGCGCGCGCACGTTGTGTTGTGTGTGTGTGTGTGTGTGTGTGTGTGTGTGTTGGTGTTGGTCGTGTGTGTGTTGTGTGTGCGTCGTGTGTGCGTGTGTGTGTGCGTTGTGTGTGTGTGTGTGTGTGTGTGTGTGTATGTGTGTGTGTGTGAGTGATGTGTGTGTGTGTGTGTGAGTGTGTGTGTGTGTGTGTGTGTGGTGTGTGTGTAGTGTGTGTGAGGGTGTTCATATCCTATGAACTCACCTGTTAGGGTTGGGTAAGTAAGCACAAGCAGTAGCTAGAAATCATTGTCTATAAATATGTCTGTCTCGGTGAAATTCAATCTCATAACCTCACGCCGTCAGTTTGGAATCACCTAAACATTACATTCATACTAATGCTACATTATTGAAGAACAAGTCTTCCAACAGTGTAAAATCCTACTCACGTTTCGTAGCTTCGATGGCGTTCTCGCATTTGTCACGCTTAATGCTGTCTGCGTTGAATCTCTACTTATCTCGCAAGCAAGCAAGCGCGCACACACACAACATACACACACACATACACATACACACGCGCGCGCCGTACGCACTCGTATTCACACACCAGACAAAATATGGTAAATTATACAGATTTTCTATTACTTAGATTTGAAATAAGCATAAAGAAATTGTGTTGCGTTGAGGAATGGTAAGAATTCATACAATCTTATCAACATGGTGAAAGAATGTCCACTGACAGGCCTGTTCATCAGTACAGTACCAGACATAGCACCTGCTATTACTGGACCAAGTTGCTGCTGTTTTCGCAAAACTTTTCCATAAGCCTGCTGATAGGGAACTTTCTCGTAACACTTTCCTGAAGTCAAATATTAACTGGCAAATGCCGTTAAGACATATGCTATGTGAACATGCCACTAGTGAAATATTCTAACAGTGCCAAGGAAGAAACTGATGTTCTACACTTTCTCAAGAACAGAGATGACATTGTCATCAAACCTGCAAATAAAAATGGCGTAATCACTGTATGGGAGGGAAATTATACAATCAGGAAGCCAACAGTCACATGATCAAGTGTTTTACCAAACATTAAACAATCCAGTCTGCATGACTGATCGAAATGTAATATCCTCCAAGCAACAACCAAAAACTGCCTGACTAGTCGACTACTCATTACACAACTGCCATTCTAATTGCTATTCGATTTTCTTCCTAAAATACATAAAGCCAACAACCCTAGCCGTCCTGTTGTGTCAGTTTGCAGTTGCCCCACTGAAAATATCTCCAGGTTTCTTGACAGCATCTTGCAACCTCTAGTCCAGTCTTTGCTCTCTTTCATTAAAGACACCAACCACACACTGAACTTGATTGAAGCAATAAATAAATACCAACCCTTGAAGCCCACTTGTTACCTTTGGATGTCACCTCTCTGTGTACAAGTAAACCTTGTTCTGATGGACTAAAAGCTGTTCAGTGTTTTGTAGACAGACGACCTGTTAATCGTTTTCTGCTTCCATCATTATATGACTTGCAGAACTGGTTCTGACAATGAACACATTTTAATTTGGTGATGAGATATTTTCACAGATCAGTGGAATCGCATTGGCCACAAACATCGGTTCCAGCTATGTCCTTCTATTCATGGGATTCTTGGAATAAAAAATCAACAAAACCTTAAGAAACAAATACCCGAACCATACAAAACACACTGATGGTGGCATGCCGTGACATCCCTCAGTCAAGACCAACTCTTGGAATTTATTCACTAAATTCAGACCTTTCATCCATCAGTCAATTTTACACATAAAATTTTAGACACATGTGTGTGCTTTCGAGATATTAAAGTTTCACTTGAATCTGAAAAGGTGTTCACTACAGTCAACTACAAACTGACGGATTCACATTCTTATTTGGACTATCGATCACCCCACACTTCCAACACCAAAAACAGCATCTCTTGTTCTCAACTCTTTTGACTTCCACACCTCTGTTCAGATGATGATGACTTTCATGGCACAGCAGATGAAATGACCAAATTCCTCCTACATACCCCGTAAAAAAAGTCAACTCGTCTCTCAGTCAAACAACCTCCATTCTGAGCCTGAAACTGCTCCAGACGGGGCTATTCTCACTTTACCACCCTTCTGTGCGCTGTGTAAAAGGAATCATCTTGTCCAAGTAGAACATTCTATAGTCTAGTGCCTCCGTAGCAGAAATCTTTGACCAGCCACCTTTACTTTGTCTGCAAAAGAGATACGAACCTCCGTGACTTGCTGGTACGTTCAATGTCCAGAAAACCAACTATTCGACCACCAGAAACATCCGTGCAACAGACCTAAAAGCAAGACATGTCCTTTCGGGTGCTCAACGGCTACAGTCATAGACCTCACATCTCATGTGAAAATCACGAAACCTTTGAACTGTGTAAAACCCACAACATTGTCTATGTGATTATGTGCTCTAAATGCTTTCAACTTTACATTGGTTGAAACTGGACATACCGTTGATACATGTTTCAAAGAACACTGGCTGATACCGACATCAAAGAGACAAAACTGTCTCACATCATAGCCAGTCAAACCTCTTGATCAAAGACATCCGTGTGAAAGGTATATCGCTCCTCTGCAGTAACAGCATCACAGACAGAAAAGACAGGGAATCTCATCAATAGATAAACGTTTAACACCATAGTACACCGTAACGACCATCTACAGACTGCAGTATAATGATTTTCCATGTGCTTGCATTCGCACTTGTCTGCATTTCTTCATATGCACATGATTCTTTCATATGAATGCATTTTACCTGTATGTCCATGATAGTATGATCAATGTTTATGTCACTTGGATGAATTTATGTGTACAATCTTCTTTAGGCGCTCGTTTGTGTATGTGTCCATACATGCTTTATATCAATGCTGATAGGCAATATTTCGAATTCAACTCTTAACATCTTACCTTCCTGAATCTGACCATATTATCACATTAATGTTGTTCCTCACCTCAGTGAGGTCTTGGCTGTGTGGCTGCACATGTGTCTTTATGCTTTTTATCTGTTTCAATTCCTATTTCACAAGATAAGCCCAGCGGCGTCTGACTAACAATTTTTTTTTCTTTGGGTACTTTGGTTTTTCTTTTAGGCTCTTGGCTGTTGGATTGGGATGTTTTTCTTCTTTTTCCACGTTCGCACTGGATTCGTTGCACTAGGCACAATTTATTTACATGGGCCATATCTCACAGTTATATATTATTTCCATTCACTTGACCATATGCCTATTTTCCTTTAACGTATATATGTAGAGATGAGACGTGTGTTTATATGTTTATGCGCGCCGCCACACACACACACACACACAACACACACACACACACAAACACACACACACACACACACACACACACACGCGCGCGCGCACACACACACACACACACACACACACACACACACACACACACACAACACACACACACACACACACACACCACACACACACACAACATACACACACACACACACACACACACACACACACACACACACACACACACACACACACATACACACATTTCCCCCAGGAATCATATTTGCGTCCCCTCTTCCCAGTTATTGCTATAAACAGACACATTATGATATCATACGAATCATTTTCTCGTATTCGACGAAATAGTTTTTATATTTGTTGTTTAATATATTTCTTTGTTGTTACACACTTAACGCCTGACAATGGCCAATTGGTCGAAAATTTGCACATGTCTTGTCCTGTTATAGGCAAGGTACAGAGAGGTCCTGCCGAACAACACTTACACAATATTTCATATATGCAGGCTTGGGTGATGCAAGGGTACACCTCCTGCCTTCCACTCTGACTACTCATCTTCAAGTGTTGTGCCAGAAAGAAAAAACACACAGTCTATTTTGTTATCTATCCAGCTGTGGATTTACGTAACTGACCCTGCCCATGGTTTGCGGAAGATAAAGTAGCAAGAGAGAGCAGACGGGCATCGCCCTCTTAATGCTGGCCTTGAGAACAGTTGAGGTCCTTACCACTTCACTCCCCTGCAATTTTGGAGTCATAGGACAACCTTCATCCATACCTTTACATGCACTAGATTTTACATTTATCAGAAGCCAACGGTCATAAAGAGACGAAGACACTACTCGCTCTTTTGGTGCATTTGCAAGGCATGCTGGACTAGTTTTGGGTTTGTTATAGGCTACATGTACTGAACAACAGAGCATTGTAGTTGCTGGATCTACAGATTTGTAGCAATGTAATGATTGTTGGATTGGGAATGTTCTTGCTTTGTTCTTGCTTTGTTCTTGCTTTGTTCTTGCTTTGTTTTTGTTTTGTTTTTGTTTTGTTTTTCAAGGTAGATGCCTCTTGCTGCCTCTCAATATGCCCATTTCTAGATAATAGCTAATGAAATGATGGTACCCAGTCTGTTCTTAAAACTGGGATCTGGGGTTTCCCGAGACTTCGTCATTACTAAGATATAATCCCCTACATGTATTTGGAGTCACTTTACCGACTTGTTTGTCAGCATGTTCGTTTTTGTTCTCATCAGCATGTCTAAGACTATGGTCCACGTGACATTTGCAGCTGCAGATCACACTTTATTTTATGCAAGTTCGGAGTTTGTGTCCCGCATTCCACTTTCCAAAAACATGCCAGAAATATTCTGAAATCTATGTAGGCTGTTTTTCTGTAGGGCAGTAAGGACGAGCATGGTTGGGGGATGGGGGCAACTGCATGAGTTAAAAGAGTGCAAATGCAGGTTACCTCAAAATTTGGCGTTTTCTCAAAACATTTCACCTTCACCTAGAGTTCATCTCGACGTGTGAGTGAACACAGCGTATAATTTGGAAGAATTTGTGAAGTTACCATTTTTCTGGATTTTCTTTCTTTCTATTCCTTTCCCTTTTTTCTGAAGGATGGATCGGAGGATGGGGGAGGGGGAGAAGATATACATACAGGAGTTATGCTATACCATTTTCTATTTCTTTTATGTTTATGGGCTTTTTGTTAAAGTACGCCTTTAAAATGCCAAAAACAAACAAAAAAACAAACTGTAGCAGAAGTCAAGTGATTAGGTCATTGGATATCCTGTGGAAAGGTCTGAGTTGGACCCTACCTGGCATGAGTGGAGATTTTATCCGTTTCATAGATCAACACACATGCAGACATGCTACATCATACCCCAAGCATACACGTGTACATGCATGCAGAACATTATACACACACAGTAAGTGTCATGTATATCATGTCGATGGCTTAGGGAAACCGGAAACTACCCAGTATGCGCATGGCAGGGGCACAGAGTATGACGGCCTACATATCGGGATACAAACAGCCTACATATCGGGATACAAACAGCCTACATATCGGGATACAAACAGCCTACATATCGGGATACAAACAGCCAACATATCGGGATACAAACAGCCTACATATCGGGATACAAATGGCCTACATATCGGGATACAAACAGCCTACATATCGGGATACACACAGCCTACATATCGGGATACAAACAGCCTACATATCGGGATACAAACAGCCTACATATCGGGATACAAAGAGTCTACATATCGGGATACAAACAGCCTACATATCGGGATTACAAACAGCCTACATATCCGGATACTAACAGCCTACATATCGGGATACAAACAGCCTACATATCGGGATACAAACA
>JAPXFY010000013.1:77828750-77831250 GCA_030674185.1 Monoplex corrugatus | reverse complement strand
ACACACACACACACACACACACACACACACACACACACACACACACACACCGTCTAATATCACTCATAGTGAACAGACGTTAAATCAAAGAACGAACGAACACACACACACACACACACACACACACACACACACACACACACACACACACACACACACACACACACACACACACACACACACACACACCGTCTAATATCACTCATAGTGAACAGACGTTAAATCAAAGAACGAACGAACACACACACACACACACACACACACACACACACACACACACACACACACACACACACACACACACACACACACACACACACACACACACACACACACACACACACTGTACCTTGTTTTCAATGGATTCATCATCAGCCATAAAAGAAGTGAAGTTCACCACTGGAGTCCTGGCATCCCACATGGCAAAGATGGAAGTGGAAGACAGCTCTGAATCCTTGTGACGAGTCACAGCCACCTGGCACCGTGCCCAGGGCACTGAGGGTTCAAACCCGTCCCCAGGGGGTAGAAGGGGCGGGGTCATGCCTCGTGGTAACACACGATAGGAACGGCGGTGTCCCAAGTCTGATGTGTCACCTCCAGAGATAAGAAGATATTTGGGGGAGGAAAAGTTGTAGCGATAACATGCTTCGCTCTCTCGCCTCTTCGTCTTCTTGTCCATAAAGGTCTGGGTGTGTCTGGCAGAGGGATCTGCTCCCCACGTGTCCTGTTTCTCCTCCAACTCCACGTCCCAGGTGGAAAAAGTGTTGTCAGTACCGGCGACATCCAAGTCTGCTTTGAGATGAAAGAGGTGTTGGTGTATGCCGGCTGTCACGTGCTGGTGAATCCGTGTCCCGTAACGTTCTTCAGGTGGCAGGAAAAAACTGGTGGCCAGGTAGCCTGTGGAGCTGATCCTCACCTGCATGGCCCCGTTGGCGTGGAAGATGAAGTCCAGAATGTAGTCGTAGTTGATGAGGGAGGTGATGGTGCGCAAGACCAGCACGTTGTCGGGTAGGGAGCCATAGAAAGCGCCAGTCATGCTGTAGGCACGGTGACGGCGTAAGGCCACTTCTGTGTTGTGCTCGAACAGACACACAGCGCTTGGGAAACGCTTCAGTCCGCCGTCATTGGAAGTGAACAGTATGGTGTCCAGGTACACGGCATGAAGCGGGCAGTCCTCGCCCTCAAGCATCCCACGCATGCGTGTGCCGAATAGTCCGGCAGAGTCAGCAAAATACACAATACTGGCTGCGGGGGTGTATCCGGTATACAGCACAGCCACTTCCTGCAGGCTGATCTCGTAAGCGATTCTCTCCCCGCCGAAATTGACGTCAAAGAGTTGAAGGCCAAAGGTTGGAGAGACACGAAGAGTGAAGTGCCAACGCATGTAGTTCACGCGACTTCCCGTCACATTAAAACGATGTCCACGGGGAAGAACGTTAACTGGGGGTGGCCGCCCATCTTCTGGGAAAGGATCTTCTTGTAAATTGAGTGAACTGTACATCTCATCCTCAGGTCTGTCGGGGAAGGACAGTCTCGTCATATTGATATTCCGCTGTCCGTACCTCCTGGCCAGTTCATCCAAACTGTCAAAAAGCTGGTCAGCATAAAAAACACGATCTACAGTCCAGCGTGAAGAGTCAGTGTGTGTAGTGTTGACCAGGAACTGCAGGTCCACAGGGTGGAGACTGAAGTACTCCACATCATAAGCAAGCCAGAACCAAGCAGCGCGGGAGCCGGGCGGGAGGAAGGCGGAGCTGATAGGTGTCATGGTCAGTCTCAGACATTTGGGTTTACAGCCTGGACCCAGCCCGCCCCCGTAACTCTCTCTGATCAAACGCCCCAGCAATTTGGCCACCAGAGGCACCAGACGACTAAAGATGGCTCTGAACTCTACCTTAGAAAAAGGTCTGAGAGAATACGGCACCCGTGTTTTACGTGACTCTGTCTGGACAAGTTTAGCTGCCAGCGGACGCTTGGAAAGGGACAGTTCGTATTCTTCCACAACCGGGGGAGTAGCATTGCCCTTGAAGAGGATGATGCGGGCTTTACGTTCTGGGGTGGTCCACCATGCTGGAGGTAGTGTAGCACCTCGGCTTTGGGCGGCACGAAGGCCTCCATCAGATGGATAAAATTGTCCCCATTGCCTGCCATCTTCACGTCCTGTAGTTGGTAAGTGTTGTGCTGGTCCTCAAAGTACTGCAATACCGTATTCACTTCTTCTGACGTTAGCTCAGAGAAAGGCGTGAGAGGGGCCTCAATGTACTCGGAACGGCTGACGTCACACCTTGGACACATATTAACGTCGTGCCGATGACGACTGACCAGACAGACCAGTGCTATCAGGAAACACAGAGAACACAGAAGCAAGCAGACGATGGCTGACAGCCAACACTTCTTTTCTCTTCTCCACTTGTACTGGTACTTGTACCTAGCCCTGTCAACACCGTACACAGTATTTCTAATCACACCGATAGAACTGAAGGCATTTCTAATCACACCA
>JAPXFY010000013.1:77753750-77823750 GCA_030674185.1 Monoplex corrugatus | reverse complement strand
ACCCAAGCTCAGTACATTGCAGACTAGGTGAGTCCATGGAGTTGTCAAGTTGCTGTAAGGTCACCCGCCAGAGAAAATTGCACTGCTGCTGTTCAGTAGAGCCCCTTAGATTCAGCTCCCGCGGGATACTATCTGCTATGCCCCCTCCCCACTCAGGACAAACATCGCTCAGATGTAGATTGTCTTCCTGGAAACGGAGAGCAACACAACATCTGTCACCAACAGCAGCCATAAACCGCTGATCCTGAAGACACCGACTCCATCTTACCGCAGGCAAGATGGAAACAGCGGAAGGCTATGGAAATTAGCTGAGAGTGACAGAATTTGAGCCAGTTTCCGTAAAAGCAGACTGTGACAACTGATGATATTGAGGCGATGACGATGGTTCTATGGTTTCTTTTAGTATGAGAATGTATGTCAAGGTTCCATTCTGTTCCTGTTACAATATATCCTGGAGCTGATCAGGCCCCACTAAAAACATTTCTTTCAGGACTATTGAGTAAAACCTTTAAAAAATAGAAATAGGTGATAGTCAACATTTGAAAGGAACCCTCACAATGACAACCTTGGAACAGATGAGATTCAAACCCACACTCTTCCTGTCGTCCGTCAAGAGCGGTAACCACTACATCACCACGACTGGTAGCATCAGTTTCCTCTTGTCTGGCACTTTGGGAGATGACCCACAGGCGGAGAGAGATAATTGACAGGCACAGCCATTCGACGTTTCACCTCCGTCTTCTTTTAGGCGAGCTGCCAACACAAGCTAATTAGGGCCCAGCCTAACAGGGCCGAATGGATGTTTGGTTGTTGGGAAGGAGCCACGTTTTCTTCATATAGTAAGAGTAGCGATGAGTGTTGCTTTGACTAAGTATGCCATTGGACCACAGAGCTCTAGCATTCAAAAGTGGACTCATTTATCAGTACTATTATTAATGTGGTAAAGGACTATTTTATTCAGGGGAACACAAAGCTAGTGGAAAACTATCTACAGGGAAGTCTTAAAGCATCTCATTAGATATTATGTGCCTCTGCTGGTTGAGGACTCTAAAGGTTCTTTGGAGATCTTACAGTGTCGGTATGAACACTTGTGGAGACATATCTTCCCTATGCAATTAACCCAGTCGTTGAGAATATTCTTTCACTTACAAACATATTAATGTGTCATGACACCTTTCAATGATCTCAAACTTCTTCTGTTTCCTACCTTGGTGCTCTTGCTCTTTTTTCGTTTTGCCCATGTTCATATATTGTACATAGCATCATGGTTATGACAACTTTCCCCCGTGTTGTATGCATTGTTCATATCTTTTTCCAGATGTAATTTTCACAGAAGACGCTTTGTAAAACTTCATTATCATTACATTAATACATGGATTCATTTGTTGTCAGAGATTTCACTACAAAGTGTACTAAGTTCAAAGATAACAATATTAGTGCTTTTACTATTAGGGCGCTTAACTTAAGTCATAGTCACGGGTTGTGGGGACTATTGAACTCAGGAGTACTTGTGCGAGGGAAAGGCGGGAGGTGGATTTTGCTGTGATTGTGAATAATGTTTTTCTTTTTTGGATGTGTGATACAGGAATGGTGAATTTGTGGGGTGCCCACTGTGACTGGGTGCAGCGCTGATCGCGCTGGTGATCTCGATTGCATTCGTGCGCATATGTTGGGGTGGGTTGTTTTTTTTATGTGAGTTGTTATGATGTGATCTTGTCTTGCATCTGGCTGGCGTTGATTCTTTCTCAGAGCTGAGTTCAGTGAATGACTGTTTTTGTTGTTTTTTGTTGTTGTTGTTGTTTGTTTGTTTTTGTATTATGCAGCTTTTTTGTCTGACGATGCATGCGTTCGTTCTTTGTTCCTTTCAATACAGTAGGCGAGAATGAAGCTGTGGGATGAACGTTCGTGGATTGCAGGCAGTCTGTTCCATTGAATTATCTGTGCTGGTCTTGCTTTTCAGTGAACGTTTTCGAGGACATGGTTAGCTTTGTGGGAATTCTAGACAGGAAAGTGTATTTCTGTATGATGTATGACTGTTTCATCAATAGATGTTTGTGTGGATTGAAAGTGCTATTCATTGAAAAATTACCCATACTTTATTTAGATCCCCAAGATCTTGCCAGCACTAGAATTTATGTGCACCCTTATGATATACGTTATTATTATTAAGGATGTTTTTAATGCATGGCAACTGTGCTGGGTACGCAAAATATCTCCACTTATCTGAGCTCAATAACGCCTTGAGCAAATTGCAACAAACACTGAAAGGAAACTAGGACCGCCACTACCGACACCATCAGCAACGTTAACAGTGATGATAATTCCCTTCGTATAGAGCAAGCAGTTGATGTCAAAGCATGCTCACAACACTTGGCATGGGAATAGTTTAAAAGTAAAAGAGGGGAGGGGGTAAGCACTGGTATATACGTTAATTTGGTGTAAGCACAGATCAGAAATGATTTTTTTTTAATCCAGATTACAAGTATCTTCATAACTAGTACCACTACATCACTAGTACCTCTACGACTACCACAACTACGACTCATGCGATTATTACCGGTAAAGAGCTTCCCGTAGACGTACAGGTGGAAAAGGCAGAGGAGACAGGGAAAGGGAGAAGGCAAAACATAGTATCAACAGAAAACCAAGCAACCAACCAACCTACCAACCATCCAATCAACGAACCATCCGACCAACGAACCAACCAACCAAACCAAAGCATAGTAAAATACAGCAAAGAAAACAACGGAGAACGCTTATTTAAAGTTAGGACTGTTCCAAATTTGTGTCCCGCGCGCCTTAGTGAAACTTGTAAATAAAGGAGAGGACCAGAAGCTGGGAGGAAGAGAATGATAACGTAATGATAGCAGTCGTATGTCTTCTGTTGATAGAATGCCTCTGCAAAAAGAAATATGTCATCTTGACACCAACTTATTTATGTAAGATAGCAAGTGTAGTTATCTCACTTGACGTCAGTCTGTATTATGATAGCAAGTGCAGAACGCGCCACCGTCATGCTTCCCATACCAAAACAAAACTGGCGAACTCCATCGTCTCCATTCTCATCCTCATCACTGTAGTATCAAACTGTGTCCAAACTTATGGCCTTCAACAACTGCCTCGTTCCCATGGTGACCCCCTACACGGTTTGTAGTGCCATGTCCGTAACATGGATAACGTCACGTTAAAAGTCCTCAGCGTTGCCTGTTCACGAGGTCTGTCATTGGAGGGACACAGCCGGTGGTGCACTGGTTCTACAACTAGGCGATTATTGGCAGTACTGGAGGACTGGATGTATCAGGTGGCATTATCTTATGTTGAACCAAAACAAGTGTAATTGAATAAAATGATCCATTTGTAAAACACGATGTCTTTTGGTCTGTTGAGCGCCATCACCTCAATATTGACCGCCTGTGAGAACTAACCATGCTGGACTGGCTCAGAGGGCAGCTGAAACAGGCGTCATGCATTCATAAATACCACCATGGCAGTGCAAAAGATTTATGAATAAACGTTGTCAGGGTTTGATAATCCTGATTTCAATTTTGTATAATGTGACTGGTTTGGAATTATGTTGGTTCTGGAATGCCGTTGGGAGAAATATTACAGATAAATGTGAGAACTTGAAGAAACAGTCCTGTAAATTTAGGGATCTATCTACCGATAACTACTTACATATACGCTTGTACGATGTGGAAAAATAGTGGAAGAACACCAGCAGCTGTTTTTATTTTGACCTAAAAGATCGCTGTTTTGTATGAACAGAACGGTCTGTGTGTGGTTTACATAACTTTAGCTCCATAATCAAGACCCGAGAGAATATGTGCTTTGAGAAAAACCCAACACAGAACTGTGAAGCCAAGAACATTCCAGAAGACCCTATTGCATCATCACTCCACAAACTTATGAAACAGATATACAAAATATAAGGAAACCTTGCTAAGCTGTGTACAGAAAGCAGCTCAGTGATGATGCAATAGCTTGGCACTGGTCACAAAGCACAAAGAATTACGTAACTGTGGCGCAGTTTTGATGCGTTTGGAAAAGACATTGGTGTAAAATGAAATAAACTTGCCACCATCACTTCTGCGATAACATATATTTAAAGATGAATCTATTTTTTTGTTTGAAAGAGAGACTGAAAAGGAAGAATAGAGATTCTAAGTCTTGAAGGCGACGAAGCGATGATGCAATCGCTCTTGCCCCAAGCTAGAAGACTGAGACCGCTTGTACTGAGCAATAGAAGGGACTGCACCCGCACGAGTTCACCGACTCGGCGGCGGTCGGCTCCATGCCAGATAGTTTATTTTGGCTCCCGTTCAAATGTGTGCTCAAGCGAGAGGGGGTGTGGGGGAGGATAAGAAGACTTCACAGATTGAGAATTTAAGACCTCACAGAAAGTGGTGGCTTAGAGAAGGGGGAGTTGTGGAGGTGGTAGTGGTGATAGTGGCGATACTGATGGTGGCAGTGGAGGTGGGGATAGAGAACAGTTCAGAGATAACTGACCAATGAATGTACAACGTTCCTGCTGGAGACAAAGCCGGCCTTTGTGGGTTTTTTTCTTTCTTTTCTTCCGTCTGTTTTTACTTTCTTTCTTTTCGCCCATTCCGTGTCTATTTTCTGATAAATAAATAAAGACAGAAATAGATAATAGAGACATTTTCTGTTAACTGGAGAGGTTTGTGTGTAGCTGTGTGTCTATCCCATTTGTGTGTCTGTAACAAGTATGTGTCGGCAAGTTGTTGTCAACTGTTTCTGGCCAGATTTGTACCCAGTTCTGGTGAAAACTGCATTTTCGAAGTGTCGTGAATGTATTAGTGTGCACGTTATGGAGCCAAGGCTAAGGTAACATGACCAACAACAACAACAACAACAAAGTCTCAAATCAGCACATTTTGAGGAATGCCTGTGAACAGCACTTTCTCAGAAAGTGCCGATAATATCTCCGTTCTGACTGTTATGACAGTCTACAATTGTTCTCACTTCAGATCAAGTTTCGCTTTTTTCATCAACATTTTTATTCATTTTCTACATATGCGCATATACTAACAAACTGACAAACAAATGTAAACCCCATTGTTTCAATCCATGAAGACAAGAATAACTAGAATCTATTTTATTACATACATTAGGGACAACCGTTCCACTGAATATTTATATATTACTTACAGTATTATCAAACTGTACAATGAAGGATATACTTAGATAATTTACATGATCAAAATATAAAAGTTACCTTGTTGTCTATTAGAGTACATCTTGACCTCGTTTTATCTCACAGTAAGATATATGGGTATCCTATAACTGTACGGACATTTTCCATAAATGTTTGTCTGAAAGTTCCTGTTATACGAAATCCAAGACAAGTGTGACTGCCCGTGTTCAAGCAAACAGGAACCAGAAAAAAACACGAAAGAAGAATACAAACGCGTATTTTATACAACAAGACAAGACAGGCGCCAATTTTTGGTCAACTGGCCTTTGTCAAGCGTAAGATTACAAACAAACACCAGATACAAAAATTATCAGAAAAAGACTGAAACTTCCCTGCTGCTTGGTCCAGTGTGAGAAAAGGACTAAACTGATTAAAGTGACATCATAATGTGTTTTTGAGTTAATATGATGTCAGAGCGGCAATGAAAACTATGACGCACTAGCGAAGAGTAGTGTTTGGAATGTAAAGGATACCAGTATTAAATAATGCATAAGAGAAAATATAGGCATATGTTCGACAGAATGGGAAAATATTTAATCAAGAGGTATGGCTGATGTACATGGATCATGCCCAGAGCAACGAATCCGGTCTGACCTTGGAATAGGAAGAAAAACATCCTAAACCAACAGCCAAGGGGCTGAAGGGAAAAACCAGAGTTCCCGGTGAAAAATAAATTTTGTCAGACGCGGCTGGGCCCGTCTTGTGAAAGGAGAATTCAAACAGATTGAATTTAAACTAAAAATGAAAATGAAAATAAAATAGAAATAAAAACAAAAATAAAAAGGCACATGTGCAGCCGCAAAGCCAATACCTTGCATTCCAAACACTACTCTTCGCTAGTGCGTCATAGTTCTTATTTCCGCTCTGACATCATATTTACTCAAAAACACATTATGATGTCATCTTAGTCAGTTTATTTCTTTTCCCACATTGGACACAGCAGCAGGGAAGTTTCAGTCTTTTTCTCATAATTTTTGTATCTGGTGTTTGTTTGTAATCTTACGCTTGACAAAGGCCAGTTGGCCGAAAATTTGCGCCTGTCTTGTCTTGTTGTATCAAATACGCGTTCGTATAATTTCCTTTCGTGTACTTTCTGGTTCCTGAAAGTTCCTGTACAAAATTTTCACTACTGCACCAATGAAAGAATGTATACATTTGCACTCACACGACCATTTGCATTTACTTTCTTTCTCTTAAACACCTCAAGTTTCCATTAAATCTTTATAAAAAGACCATTTCATTGAAAATTTACCAATTCTTAAATTGATAACAATAATGTATTTGTCAATGTCATATCCTGTTTTGAAATACTGTTCTTACTTTTGCATATATAAAACATTTCGCAAGTAATCCGACGGGCAACTCCTTACCCTCGCAACATTGAAAGCAAAGACAAAGGTGCACGAGGCCATTATCAGAGACCTGCTCTTCGCCAATGTTGCTGCTGTTTTACCTCACACACTGACTAGCAACTCCAGTGCCTTATGAACAGATTTTCCCTAGCCTGCAAAGACTTTGGTCTGAACATCAGCATAAAAAAGACAAATGTGCTGAGCCAAGACGTGGACACTTCACCTGTCATCATCATCGACAACTACGGACTTGATGTCGTCCATCAGTTCACATACTTGGGGTCCATCATCAGCAATAATCTGTTCCTCGATGCCGAGATCAACAAGCGCATTGGCATGCTGCAGCAATCTCAGGCCGGCTTTCTGCTCGCATCTGGGAGAACCCAAAGCTGACAACTCCAACCAAGATGGCAGTGTACAACGCCTTCATCATCAGCACTCAACTGTATGGGAACACAACATAGACAATATACGTCAAACTCTACTGTATGGGAACACAACATAGACAATATACGTCAAACTCTACTGTATGGGAACACAACATAGACAATATACGTCAAACAAGAGTGAAAACTGAACAGCTTTCACTTGCACTGCATTCGCCGCGTTCTTGGCATCAAGTGGAGGACAAAATACCAAACGCCCAGGTCCTAGCATGCGCTGGTCTCCCCACCACGTACACATCACTCAGACAACGCAGGCTGCGCTGGCTTGGTCATGTGTGTCGGATGGAAGATGGACGTATCCCAAAGGATAATCTTTATGGTGAACTGGTCTCCCACAAGAGATCTGTCGCCGCCCCCAGCTACGATACAAAGACGTCTGCAAGCGCGATATGAAAGCTGTGGACATCAACACAGAGAACGGGGAAGACACAGCAGCCGACCGCAACAGATGGCGCAGTGTGTTCCAGAAACAATTCAGGTAATGGGAAAAGAAGATTCAGGCCTTAGCTGAGGTAAAGAGTCAGGCGGAAAGTAAACTCCTGTGAAGGCAATCCACACATGTAGCCTATCTAATGTCGCAGAGACTGCCTTTCCCGCATCAGCCTTTATCACTACAGCCGACGCTGCTCCAGAGGCGTCAACTTGACTCGACACGACACTACGGCGCATCGTCCATAGTCCACGCCACTGATGGAGGCCTGCTACTCGCAAATAACACAATAAAATCAAAGGTTTTGTCTGTTTTGTAGTTTGCATCATGTCCAAAGAGTACGATTAATTCATTTAAACACTCCTTTTGAGTGCCCCACGTTCTGCTCCAGGCAGTGGTACCCAACGTCCACCCTGATCTTGCATTCTGGACCAAAGACATGAAGACATATGCCAACGGAGAGGTGGAGGAGGAGGGCACTAGGAGCTGGCACTCGGAGCTGTCGGCGTCACCGGGTTCAGTGTTGGCCGCTGCACTCTTTGACAACACCAGCTCCCTCCAGGCCGCTGTGTCTTGACTTTTGTGGACAATTTCTTGAATATTTAGGCCACTGAGGCTGGTTATGTTCTCGATCTACGAAATTGGAGGTCTGCCTTTCTTCCTTTTTTTTTTTTTTTTTTTTTTGTCATTGTTTCCTTGAAAAATGGTTGCCATCAGGTACGTGTTCTTGCTGTGTGACACGTGGCCTAGTATTTTAATCTTCTCTTGTTGATGTCTGCTAGTAGTTTTCTGGTGGTATCAAGTTCTGCATTTTATGAGGAAGGGGGATTTGGAGCACCTGGTCGCAACGGGGAAGCTGGAGGGAAAGAGAGCACCAGGTAGACCCAGGGAGAGAATGCTGGACGGACTTGCAGAGTGGCTGGGGATGAGGAGGGTGGGGGAGATGCTGGGGGCAACGAGAGATAGAGATGGTTGGAAGTCCATGGTCGCCAACGCCATGCGGCAGGGCACCTGATGATGATGATGATGATGATCAAGTTCTGCCAGGACATTTTCATTAGTTCTGTCTGTCCATTTGACACGTAGTAGCCTCCGATAAAACCACATCTCTGCTGCCTCGCGTTTTCTGGAATCAGCTTTTCTCAGAATGAAGGCTTCGCAGCCATAAATCATGACTGGCCAGATCAAACATTTTAAAAGTCTAATTTTCAGGCCACTTGGTATGCCTCTGTCTTTCCAGATGTTGTTGAGTTGGACCTCTTTTTTTTTTCTTTGCCATTCCAATTCTTATTTTGATGTCTTAATAGCAAGTTCCATCATCAGTTTTTACCAAACCAAGATATTTGAAATCCTTAACATTTTCTAAATGAACTTTGTTGAGATGTCATGATTGTTTTCAGTGTCTTTGCCTTTGATATTTAGCACTTTTGTTTTCTTGGCGTTCAAGTTTAGGCGAGTCTTTTTGCCTGCTGCATCTGCCCTTTACAGAATTCTTTTTATGCTGGTAATGTTGTCTGCTAACAGCGCAGTATCGTCGGCACAGCGCAAGTTTGTAAGTTTTTTTCCCCATCTTTATGCCCACGCCTTCTATATCAGCATCTCTCATGACTTGTTCCACGTAGATGTTAAAGAGATACGGTGAGAGGATACAACCTTGTCTACCTCTCCTGTGGATGTTGAATTATTCACATTTCTGACTGTTCCATCTATTCGTAGCCTTTTGATCTTTATATAATGAGGTAATTAATGCAATGAGGTGTTTGGGTAAGACCATTTTGACCATTACGTTGAATAGGTGAAGATGAATGACGCTATCAAATGCTTTGCTATAGTCTATGAAGGTGACAAAAGCTTCTTTTTCAGTGCTTTATATTTTCTCTATGAGTGTTTGTAGCACAAATAGCACGTCAGTTGTGCCACTGCTGGATCTGTAGTCTGCCTGGCAGTCAGATATTTTTTCTTCTATCTTGGGCTTCAATCTGTTGAAAATATTTATGAACAAAATCTTACTGGTGTGGCTGATTAGGGCAATGGTTCTGTAGTTGTTGCAATCTTTGACATTGCCACTCTTGTGAAGCATCACAAATTCTTGAATTTTTCAATCTGTTAGCCGCTGATAAGTATTCCAGATTTCACAACAAAGATGGTGCATTGCTTTTAGACCTTTTCCAGCATGTGTTAACAATTCTCCTGGAACATTATCAATTCCTGGGGATTTTCTTGTTTTTAACTGCTTAGTGGCTGTTTCAATTTCACTTAAAAGTGGTTCTGGTTCTAATTCTGGACAGTTCAGGTCAGGGCATAGAGTATCGTGAGGACTATTGTCGCTGTAAAGGTATGCTCCATATTCATTCCATCTGCTCATGATATGGTCTGGTTCAGTCAGTGTGGTGCCTTATTTTGATTTTTATCGAAGAATCTCTACGAGTTTGCTTCCAACAGCTGCCGTCAGATACATACGTATCGTCATTATAGCTGCCTTCCACATCCTTGGATCCTTTCTCCCCAGTAACCAATGAGTTCTGTTCTTCCCTGAAGGTCTCAGAGAAGACTTTTTTTTTGGCGCGTGTGTGTGCGTTTCATTATATGCACTTTCTGGCAACAAATACTTCAGGTGAGTGATCATTACCTTCCTGAAATGCAGTGCACGTACTGTGCAGGTGTCCTGGTCATTGTTTCCTGGGAAATCCTCTGCCCACAACCATGATGTAGAAACCGATTGTTGCGCAGTACTCTACCTTCGCCTCATAATTCATCCGTCCATGCTTCCAGGACTTCAGTGGTTGGAGTTATGGCGCCCCTGCTTGCCGGACAGTATTTATTGTAGAGATGTGAGAGCACTTTATAGAAGTGTAGGGACCACCCTATACCCCAGCCTCCCCTAGAATACTCACGCCGTTTGGTACGCGGTTGCTTATTGGGTATTCGCAGCTGGCCCCCATATCTGAGTGTCATTCCCCTATCTGCCACGTGGGGATGCGTTGGGTCGGGGACGGTCGCTCCATGATTAACCTTTCAGCAAATCGATCAGCTACTTGTTTCCTTGTCAGAATCTGTTCATTTTCCTCAGGGATGACTTTTGTGTGTGTGTGGTGGGGGGGGGGGGGGACAACTGAGAGAAAATGTGTCAGTCTTCCTCATCCTCAGTGTGGAATTACGCTCAGAAGCTACCTTCCCACAGTGGGTACCTGTGAACCCACCAGAGTCATCGCTGTCCAGAGTAGAGAAATCATGGTGGTGAAGGACTTCGAAGCAAAATGTTCTTAAGGCAGCCCATGAAACCCTAACAAGGGACGCCATGAAGGAATACAAATCAAACTGGAGTATGGACAGCAGGAACTTGAGGATGCCCTACCAAAACAAGAATGAAAGAGAAATCAACCCGTCAGAGAAATGTAACGTAACTCTCTAGCAAGCAAAACCCAAATTCTTTAAGTCAAAACTGCAATCAAAAAGTAAGAATTGGAAAGAGAAGACAAGCTCTCTGAACTTTGACAAGGATGGCAGAAAATTCTGAAGGCTTACCAAACAGCTCAGCAACGAAAACAACAAATCACTAAAAGTCATCCCTGAAGAAAATGAAAAGATTCCGACTAAGAACCAACAGCTGATCGATTTGATAGAAGCGGTGTAAATGAGACTTACTAAAAGCTGCGCAGATGAGAACAACATCCCAGTCATAAATGAACAACAGGGAGAAGTAAGACAAGAACACAAAAGACGAACAAAGCCGCAGTGGAACCGATGAAACTTTCCTTACTCTCCTTGAACTCACATCACTGAAGACGCCGAAAGCAAGGAGGACCCCTCATCCAGAAAGCATAAGCAACGAAATGTTTACCTACCTTGACAGCGCAGCAGTTTTCAAGCTTCCAGATTATTCGACAGTACCTGGGAAGAACAGTCACTGCAACGAATCTGGGGAGATGGAACCGCGGTATCTATTTTCGGATGGAAAAAAAAACCTCAATCCGCTACCACCTAGTCTGCCTGGCCAACGCCGTGGTGAAGACCATGAAAAGAACTGTGGAGGAGTACCTCCTATGGTATATTGAAACCAACAAACTTCTTGCAATCACACAAGCAGCATTCTGACAGTGTTGCAGTAAAGAGATGAGGACCACATATCGGTCACAAAAGAATGAAGATCTTCTCCAAGAACGAGCGGTTGATCTTTGTTACCTGGATAGATCTACAAGAAGGATTTGAAAAGGTCTATCAAACTGCAGTGGGCAGATATTTCCAGCAAAATGTACCAGTGAATCAAGGCTTACCTCTACACCCGCAGAACACGTCTCGGTCAACCATGGCCACAGCCAAAAAATCCTACTGCACTACGGCGTTCCAAAAGGTGGGATCCTATTCCCTATTTTCTCCCTCCTTATCATCATTGACTTGATATCTGACCTGCTTAGGGGTATCAAAATTGACCCGTGTGCAGACCACTTGGTAATCTGGTGTTAGGAGGAACGCACTTATGGAATGCAACAAGCAGCTGGTCAGCCGAATGTATGAGCAAAACAATGCGTCTCCATTATCAAGGAACAATCATTTACAAACACTATTGATCTTGACGACCAAGCAGAAGGCTGGCATGACCAAACTTAGAGAAACCCCTCTTAGGAAAGATGAAGAATGAACCTGAAATGGAGTCACTTTTGACAACTGGAGATCTGGAAGCCACAATTGCAAAAACATGAGCTAAGGCCAGAAATTTTTAAGAATTAGAATTTTGCGAACAAGACATGGAAGCAAGTGAAAGATACTGTAAATAGTATACCATGGAACGACTGTATGACAATTAACAATAAGAACATGAATCTTTTACTGTTTTCAGGCAAGATTGTTTTTAAAGTGACAGAAAAAGGGATGCTTAGAACTTCGGGATATCAGTAAAACAATTGTTGCCAATAATACATATGACTTTTCAACATGGCTTCTTAAAATCCAAAGTGCTAGTGAATTATATCTTGTTTTCAGAACTTTATTTTATACCAGATTTGTTCTCCGAACTGTTGGTTATGTATCTGTGCTGTATGAAACAATACTTTGATGTTTCATTGTTCTCTACAGTCCAAAACATTTAGCTGACTGACCAAGTATCAAGGGACTCCTGAAAAGTTTTGCTGTAATATTGATTGTATGTTCTTTATCAAGCGTGGATTCCTACAACTGTTATAAAAATTCCCTTTGTAATCCAGACGTTTTCTTCTTTTTGTGCATGTGATAAGAATTATTCGTTGTCTTTGGCACCATGGTAACCCCAGCTCGGAGCTGATGAACTCTGACCGAGAGCAGAACGACGGTCATTCACCACTTGACATGGGCACGTGAGTGGCAACATTTGTTTGACTTCCACATTTCACATTTACTTTCATCTTCCTCGTTACTTCGTGTTTCTTTGATTATTCTTTTGCTAATTCTCTTATCGATCATAACACGAGTATATGCAAGTGCCTGAGCACGCATGTGTCAGTGTATGTGTGTGCGTGCGTGCGTGCGTGTGTGCGTGCGTGTGTGTGTGTGTGTGTGTGTGTGTGTGTTTGTGTGTGTGTGTGTGTGTGTGTGTGTGCGCGCGCGCGCGCGTGCATGCGTGCAAGATCAGTAGGCCTCAAGATCCATGCAGAAAAATCCAGCATCATGAAAATGAACACTGAAAACATATGGAAGAACATCGTCAGAAGAGAGGAGCTAAAAGAATTGTAATGGCAGCATCAGCATTCGACAGACTGAATACCAAGCTGAAGATTTACAAGTCCAATGTCAAATCAGTCCTGCTTTATGCTTCTCACACATGATGGAACCAAATGCAAGATTACGAGCTGCCTAAGGAAAGCGTCTCTGATGCATCCTAAAATGCAATGGAAGCAATACATCACCAAGAGGCAAGATGATAAGCATTATTTTTAGCAGGGTGAAGAAGAGATGGAAATTGCTAGGCAACGTCCTCATAATGGACACCACCACTCTTTCACCTGTCTGACATGGGCACTACCTGGGGGGCATGGAAATCGGTGGCAAACTAACAGGAACCATGAGCCCACAATTCAACAAGACATGGAAGAAGCTTGGATGACATGGAACTATCTAGCTCGTTCAATACTGTCATGACTGGAGGAGATTTGTTATTGCCTTAGGCCGAAACAAGATGGTCGACTGAAGGGTAAGATCTGTTCAATGAAGCTGCCTTGTCTGTTTATGATTACAATACACTCCAAAGTTTGGCCAAAGCTCTGTGGTACACTAAATACAATGTTAAAGCAAGCTATATTTGTGAGCAGGAAACGCCTGATCACTTGGTTTCTTGGCAAAGTAGCTGTCTTCAAAACTTGACAACAGTTGGAAGCTGTATGTTGTTGAACTAAAACAGGAAATACTTAACTACATCAAAATGATTATGCAGCCTTGTAGGGTCCCTTTTAGTAGATGGCCTTATGTTAGCTTTATATTAAAACCATGAAGGTATGGAACAGGGTGTGGTGCTGAACTGGGGAGCTGGAATCAAAAATTTAAGGAAAAGCAACTGATATCACACAGAGACAAAACAGAAGATGGTATATGGTTGTATTGGGCTCAGCCAGTGCCCTAGACTTAGCCACCTCCCTTCTGTTTAGATTACATGATCGACTGTCAGCATGCACACACTGATACATGCACACAGACACACAACATACAGACAGAAACCAAGAATATTCTCAGGTAACAGTTTACTCTGCTGTAGTCAACGAAACAGCACAGGCTGAGCCAATCAGTCTATCAGATAAGCAATTCACTGTCATTTCTCAGAGTATGAAAGTACTAAGAATGACAATTATTCCATTTCTCAAAGTTTACCAAACCTATGTAATTTCCGAATGCACATGCATCAAGATAGCCATTGCAAGCTGTTTTACACAGTCCAACAAAATAAAGCAAAATCCAAAGCCGTCAGTTTCACTAAAGAATCAAAGGTTAGAAAATCTGTCTTAGACAAAGCAAAAAAAACAAAACCACAAAAAAAAAAAAAAAAAAAAAAAAAAAAAAAAAAAAAAACAAACACCACACAAAAAAAAAAACACAAAAAAAACAAAACACACACAAAAAAACAAAAAAAAAAAACAAAACACACAAAAAAAAAACACACAAAAAAAACAAACACACACAAAAAACAACACAACAAAAAAACAACACACACCAAAAAAACACACACAAACACACACAAAAAACAAACCACACAAAAAACAAAACACACAAAAAAAAACAAAACACACACAAAAAAACAAAACACAAAAAAAACAAAACACAAAAAAAACAAAAACACACAAAAAAACAAACACACACAAAAAACAAAACACACACAAAAAACAAAACACACACAAAAAAAACAAACAACACAAAAAACAAACACACACAAAAAAAAAAACACACAAAAACAAAACACACAAAAAAAAAAACACACAAAAAAAACAAAACACAAAAACAAAACACAAAAAAAACAACAAAACCACAAAAAAAAAAAAAAAACAAAAACAAACCACACCAAAAAACAAAAAAAACAACAAAACAAAAACAAAAAAAAAACAACAAAAAAAAAACAAAAAACAAAAACAAAAAAAAACAAAACAAAAAAACAACAACAAAAAAACAAAAAAAAAACAAACAAAAAAAACAAACAAAACAAAAAAAACACACACAAAAAAACAAAAACAAAAAAAAAACAAAACAAACACAAAAAAAAAACAAAACACAAAAAAAACAAAACACAAAAAAAACAAAACAAAAAAAACAAAAAACAAAACACAAAACAAAAAAACAAAAACACACACAAAAAAAACACAAAAAAAAAAAAACACACACAAAAAACAAAACACAAAAAACAATTAACAGACAAGAAATGATGTACTTGTGTCAGACTAAATGATCAAGTCATACCTTCTACTGTGTGGAAAACCAGGTCCACAAAAAATACAACAACTTCACAAGTGACTGCCTCCAGTACTGCCGAGTCTGTTGGGCTTTACAACCATGAATGATTGTAAAATTGTTGATTACTTGTGTGAACCATGGTGTTGACATAAGAGATTCTTTCAAGATTAACAACTATTTTAGTTTCCCCGGTGTCTTCTGTACCATATATACATTCAGTATATAATATATAACACATGTATACATACATATATATACAAGAAGTATGGATGGATACTAATAATAATAATAAAGAACTAAACAGGCAGGGCCAAAACTGACGTCCCTGAGGCTGTATTTATTGATATATGTACCCTGAAACAATCAGTCTGCTTTAAAATCTTACAGATCACATAATTTCAGTTAACTATGAGAAATGGAATTTGAAAATGAAACCAAAAAAGCCTACTCACCTAAGAAAGTAAAAAAGATTTATGCAGAATATCATGTTTTTTACCAAAACAGACAGCTATGGGCATACCTGCTTAATATATCCACTTAGGAATACGTAACAGAATGTACAACTGGGCTGCAATTTTTCATGGCATAAAATAGTCAAAGATACAAAAAGGAGAACAGAGGTGTGACGAAGTGGTGAAATTGCAAGCGCTCCACTCCACCACCACCCCACCCCCCGCCCCCAAACATTTTGTTTTTCAAAAATTAGGCAAAAATCTGTGCAATCTGGTTATTCTGGGCATAATTTTGAGAGTATCAGACAGAAAGTGCTTTTTTCACACACACACATACACACACATTTTTACATGGTCTATGAAAGAATCCTCTTTTCTGAAATACTGAACTGCAGTCTTGCCATTGGCTTTAAGGGCATGTCTCACCATTTGGACGGCAGAATTGGTCTGTATACCCATACTGGTTGATCACCACTCTAACCATGCTGAAGGATGACTGAACAAGCAGTCCTTGAAGCAATTCATCATGCCCTTCACCGTTTGCTTTGACAATGGCCGTGGGTACTTCTTGTCATCAAGCCTCCTCCAGCATGCATCAATTGTCTCCTCCTGTCATCAGTGGAATGCTTCAGTCTGTCTAGAATCTTCTCACATCTCTGACAAAGTCAACACGTTTGACTTCTGCAATATACCCAGGGGACTAGAAGAGACGCAAGTTTCGAAACTTGTCTGATCAATCGCTCTGCCATTCTGGTTAGAAATGCTTCCCTAAACGAGTTGTAACTCACTTTCGATATTTATGCCCATTATTAGGAACAACACATAATAAGCATACACACTAGTGCCAAATTACCTGACAGATTTTTCCCTTTTTCTTTTCTTCGTGGAAATTGATTTTTTCTTTTGCTCGAAAATGGTCATCTAATGGTGGAAATCCATCAAACGGCACACTATTTCAAGTCCTGTCAACTGAAACATAAAGTGGGACTGATGCTGACACTGTGGAGGATTATAACGGTTAGATTTTCTGGGTAGGTGATCACGCCTGTAAAATACGGTTATCTTGACAGCATGAAAATCACATATATCCTTCCGTTTCAGTAAACTGCATCTTGGGATTCTACACAAACAAAAAATTTTGACTTCCTATGGTAAGTACTCATAAAGTTTCATGTACTACTACAATCTCTGTACAACAATTTCAAAAATTCTTATTAAATGTGCAGACATCTTTTACTCACAACATACATCCATATACAAACAGTACAAAAAAAATGATACCCAATCAAAACTGATTTAAAACAGAATAAGGAAAAGCCGCCAGTCATTATTTGGGATGAGAAGAACAAGTTACCCAAGTGCCTTAATTTACATTCAAAATCGAACCGGCAATCCTTGCAACCTACTGTCAATCAATGAATACATGGCAATATTTTAAATCTATTGTCAATCAACATAATGCTGTCATCTGCTGCACGTAAGTGCCTGCAAAGAATAACCTTCAGTGCATGTTGTATTTTTGGTGTCATCAAGAAATGTGCCTCCTAATTACAGCAGCGTCATCAAGCCCACACAAGAAAGTTATACACACGCATACATACACACGCATACAGACACACATAAATACATTTTAATATTAGAAAATATCTATTACTGACTAACGAAACACTTAAAAACTTATTAAAATGAAATGGTACTGCTCTGCGTTTCCTGTGTAAGGCAGCCCAAATGTCTAAAAAAATAAATCAGAGACAATAAAAAATTTACAACATAACACAGTATTTTAAGGATGCAGTAAAGTATTGAGCACACAATTGATGCAGTAAAGTATTGAGCACACAATGCAATCAATGCACATCAACCCTACTGCATCTGTACATTCCTCTTGTGGTTAAATCCTTTTAAACAATGTCTTCCCCTCCCCCTCAGGTTTTAATTATAAAGATACTTGGTGTCCTGTTTGTAAATTCTAGGGTGAAATATTTCAATTCTCAACCTTCTTTGAAGTAAAAAAAAATTTCAAAGCAGTCCCAATTTGTTGGTCGATTTCCAATGTCAATTTATTAAGACTGTACTCTTATTTCACAAACTTGTATAATATCATGATTACATTTTCAACATGTCTGTCAGTTTAAGAAAAAGAGACCAAAAAACAAATTCAAACTGCAAGATCCACAATTCAATTAAAACATGACTTTCCCAAAGTTATAAAATGAAAGAAAGAATAAAAAGACACCAGACCAAAAAAGTAATAAAAACTTATAAAGAACACAACCTAAAAAAATAAAAGCCAATGGGGGAAAAGTTACCTTACCCTCAAAGCAACAAGACTTAAAAACTAAGAAAACAGCCAGATCCATGCAGATTAAAAGAAAGAAGAAGAAAAAAACATGGGACTGGAAAGGAAGAAAGAAAGCAATAAATGATTTAAAAAATAGACATGCAAAACTGAAATAATAATAATATATCCGGTCTGCTTTTCAGGATGACCAGATCCATTTATGCAAACATTTCACTTGCAAACATTATGTACAAGCCCTCAAAATCTGCATCATAAAAGGCGTACAGGATACCATCCATGCATTCAAGTAACGTAAGCACATACATCATGCATCATCAGCCATCCCTGCATTCAGTACATAAAATGCTTCAATCAAAGTCAAGGTAACACAGATGCAAGGTGACCCAAGACATGTAACACCTTGAAGTCAAGTTTTCATGTTGTGAATCAAACTAAAAGCACAGTAACTCATTCCAAGTATTGTTCTAAATATTTGAATTTCAACTGATTAGTGGACTGTGTTCGTGTGTCCTTTGCCTAATGCTCTGTTTTGTGGAAGGGAAGAGGAAAGATATCTGCCTATTTGAATTTGTTCACTTGATTTGAGAGTGTTTATGATGTTGCTTTTTATCTGCTCAAATTGTTTGTCTCTTTTGGGATGTTTATGATTTTGATGTCTGCTTACATTTGCTTGAAAGTTTTATTTTGTACCTGAAGTTTTCCGTTTTCAATTCACTAATGAATGTGCCAACTTGCATAATAAATGTGCCAACTTGCATAAAGCTGAAAAAAAAAAAAGACAATTTCAGACGACAAATTTCATCATGAGTGACAGAATGCATTTATTTCATGATTTCCATATGAGTTACATGCCAATGACCAAAAGAAATCATGTCAAGTTCACGATGGTTGATGGTTGACCTATGCACTGGCTGTCTTCACAATAACTCATATCGGTCCTGCCTGCCTGGAGGTATCAGGATGGGTTGTACTGGTAGCGATCTGGAAATGTATGCCACCATCACTGCATTCTATCTACACGTATGGTCATCAAAACACGTAGCAATAATCTATTTTTGTTTCAGGTGATGTACACATCAAACAAGTTTCAGACTGAGCTTTGAACATCATTTCATATTCAAGCAGCTCTACTTAGATTTGCTTTGCTTCCAAATCTCTAAGCAATCAATGTAAGTGGAAACACATTTTTCTGTTCAGACAAACAATAAAGATTTTCTTCAATTCAATACATACAGATTTTGTTGTACAAATAAATCATAAGCTTTGAAGGTATTACACCAAAACACTTTTTACGAATAAAATAAATAACTATACCACTCACATATGTGGGAACCACATAAAGATAGGCCAAAGTCAAGATTTTGTTGTACAAATAAAAGCTTTGACGGGATATATACCAAGATCATTTTTTCCCCAAATGAATTCAGAAAGTAAGCTGAAGGAACATCCTCTTCAAACTAAGATAACTTCTTTCCATTCCCAAATCCAGCAGATATTTACATTACAATATATGTACTGTAAGACACTAACATTTTTAAAATCCTGATTTAAACTAAAAACATTACACTGCTGAACTAAAGGTCCTCTCTAAAATAGTAAGTGAAGAAATACTCTGAATCAAAATATTCCATATCACTTTCATCAGACTGCCATTATCACCTCATAACACTCACAGACACATAGACACACTATCTCTGTGATACAAACACATGAAACAATGCTTTCATTACTACATTCTGATAAAATCTTAATTTACAAAACACCATCACTTATCACCACAGATACACATTATTTTTTGTATCATATTTTGATGTTCATGACTGATATGTCACTCATTAATATTTTATTTACATAAAAAATCATAAAAATCCAATATTGTGATTACAGGTAATTTTTTGAAAACTAATCAAACCTTCTCAAATGACTTATCCATAGTACAATAAAAAATAAACACCATTAACTGCTATCTTTACAGTTATGGTAGTAGATTATGATGAAGCTGTACTCCATAAACCAGTGCAGAAATACAAGAGTACAAGTACAATGGACTAAAATCTAGACAGTGATTTCATTTATAAAGAAAAAAATTATCATGTTGGCTTGGATGCATTTAAAATTAGCATTAGCACACAAATGTCAGTGTTGACATCTTACATTTACTTTGTAGGAATCTCACATCTTTCTGTTCATAGCCATGTAAATTTCAAGCAAAAACCATAACAAAAAATATTCCTGCTCGTACTTAATGTACAACATACGCAGCAGAACGTTTACACCTATTTAACATAACAAAAAAGTCTGTACTCCTGCTCATACTTATGCACAATGTATGCAGCAGAACTTTCATACCTGTTCATGATCATACACAGTAGACTCCTGCTCACAGCCACATCAAAATACTCCTGGTTATACCATGCACAATAAAGAATAAAATCCACTATAAACGAAGGGTGAGTTAACTTAAAATAAGGTATTTGAAAAGAAAGAACCAATTCTTCAAGTAGCACTCGATTAACTTGACTGCTCTTCCGGCTAGAAGTTACCTGTGAAACTCTGAAAAGTCAAACACACTCACAGAAATATGTTAATAATATATGCTAAATCAACAGAAATTTAACACTTTATAATAATGCATGATTTGAAGTACGGCTTTGAAATAATCTTTTCTGTCTAACTTAATTGAAGTTGAGAGTTACTTTAAATCTGAATGGAAAATCAATTTAATATCTAGCTATTCTAATTACTTTAAATCTCAATGGAAAATCAATTCAATATGTAACTATTCTAACTCCACTTGACATGACCAGTTCGAACTTAAAAAAAAAAAGACAGATCACATTTCAGCCACTTAGTTACTGTATATCACAAAATCAATTTTGGAGGAACTGCTGGTAATGTATACAAGGCAAAGGTAAATAAAAATCAACTACATCATGCACGTTATGAAATTCAAAATTAGTATCAGTTACACTCACTTCAGACAAATTCCTAGACAACCAGTAACAGTCAAATGTCACACAAGGGGGAATTCCGAGTATATTCATAATAACAAACCCCAACTCCTAAACTTGTACTTATGTAGGTTTTATACATCCATACCAGGATTCATATCTTGCTTCCCTTCACCAGTCTTCCATACTGCATTTCATTTGTATTGGACAGTCTTTGTTCAAATTTAAATTTTAACAATGAAAATATTGAAAAAAACAAAACAAAACAAAACTGAAGGTATTTTTCAACCTTCAAACACTGATTAGTAGTAATTCCTGTAATATAAATAAATGATGGCTTTTTCTAGCTAAAGGATTTTTTTGTGTGTGTATATAACTGTATTTGCATTACTTTGGTGTTTGATTCCATCTTCTTTATTGACAAAACTGTTAACTCGTTCATTTACAGGATGTTGTCCCATTCCAACATATCTGCCACTTGGTTGCTATGGTAACATACATTTGGATTGCACTAAACTACAGTTTAATCTATTTCCTATCATCATACCAAGATGCAGTCCTATTTTTTTCATAACAAAAATCACAGTGGTGCTTTTAGTCCCACTATCTGTTTTCTAACCAATTTTTCAAGGCCACATTATAGTCCAAAAGTGCTGCAGGCCAGAGGCAGCAGTGTCCTGAACAAGTTGATACAAAGGTAAAACCAACTGTTCGGAAATGCATAATGGCAGCAAAATCTACCTTCAGTTACGTTATCATTTCAGCAACAATAGCCAATATCTACATGGATAAATTATATGTGATCATTTGAGAATCACTGGTCATTAACTACATAAATAACCTACATCAATAAACAACAAAATTATAAAAACAGAAAGTGAAGGAAGTAAATCTGCAACAGAACTGTTCACATCACTGGTACTGTTATAAACAATTCTCTACACATGCTCTTGAACCTAACACATCCCAGTACACATTTAACTCAAACTTAAAGGGAAAAAAAACAGACGCTCAAGCCATTCTAACATTCTTTCTACACAAAGAATACTACAGAAAATCCAGTTTCTGCAATCAAAACTAAAAACCAATTCTACTTTCATACACATTTCTTTTGTAACCAAATCTAACTCATCCAAACCACTATCAAATCCAACAGCACATGACACAACAGTCACACACATCAACTTTGTTTCATAACAAAAATGAACTTTTCCATCTAAATACTAACCATATCAACAAACTTTTTTTCATGACCAAACTAAACAGCTAACCAAAACAAAACAGGATTTTAAATGCTGTCAAAAACAATATCAATACTCTCATTATATAAAAGTTTCCCAGTGCATCAACAACAACCACACACAAAAAAAAAAACAATACAAAAAAGACACAGTCAGACAGTCACAAGCCCAACGTGGAACATTTAACAGGTCAGTGCTGCTGCATCCGTTCCTCTTCTTCATACCCAGAATCCTCATCTGGCTCACTGGAGACAATGTGGGGAGAACGCACATAGCAAGGAGTCTCTTTCCCCTTCACCACTTCTTCTGTCACAATCACTGTGGTGATGTCTGAGCCAGGGACCTCAAACATGGGCTCTAATAGAAGGGTTTCCTGGGAAACAGAAAACACAACTGTACAATTGAAAACGGAAAATACAATAAACTGAAAACAACACCTGTATGCCTAAAATAGTTTTTAAAAAGTTTTTTTTAATTTTCTGAAAGCAAATTCCTGTTCACCTAGTACACTTACCAAATCCAACTTTCACAATAGGGCACACAATTGCTCTAGTTTGGCCCATATCTAACCAAGATAACCAAGATTACTACATAGCCTACATCCACAATACCCAGGTCATGCGTAAACACACTTCCTCTTCCTCTCTTTCCACAGCTTTATGAGAAGACCACTTGGAGATTCAGAGAAGGGGATGGTTGGGTGGGCCTCAGAGTTGGATATGTAAGTGTACAGGCTAAATGGTTGGACATTGTACGTGTACATGCTAAATGGAAATATAAGAAATTCCTCTTTCAGCATCCCACACTCTACCATATCCAACTAAGGCGGAAATCCCATCCTGGTCTGACTGCTGACCGGAGGCGTCAATGATGGCATTTGCCAAAGCGAAGGAGATGCAAGACTGGTTGCCCCAAGATGAGACCATGAGGTCTTCCAAGTGAAGGCTAGTTAAAGTGGATTTCCAGCTCCAGCAGGCTCCTTGAAGAATGTCCTTGATAGAGAAGGAGCAGTGAAAATTAGCTGAAGAGGAGAAAGCTCTGAATTCATGAGCTCAGCCCTATTCAAAAGGGGTGGAAAAGACAGATTCTTTGTAGGCCCTGATGACTGATTCTGACAGCTGGCATGATATAATTGTCCATGTAATGTCCTGCAAGTACACTTCATTGATGGAAATGAGGAATCTCCATAGAGGCGAATGCCTAAGGGCCAAGCATTTAAGATAGAGTTTGATGCAACAGACTAGGCACAGAATTTGTTCCTCCTTCTTTGTGTCCCTGGGGTCCAGTGAGGAGACTAAAGAAGGAATCCTGAAGGATGAACAATAGGAGCCCGGTTCTTGGGTCTTTGCCAGGAATTCTGGCAAGACTGTATGGGCTAGGTCTCTGCTGGCTCAGGCTGAGGACATGGGTTTCTCTGTGGCCCCTCCATCCTAGTCTGTTGACACAAACTGTTGCAGTAGTGTTTTCTATGAACAACTTGTTTGGTTTGCCTTGAACAAGGTGTGTGAACTTGACTACAGCACAAGATACTGTCTTTATCTCAAGCAGGTTGTAGCTCAGGAGTGATTTGTCCAGAGACCAGGTCCCTGAGGAATGGGCAGATCTCATATGAATCCCCTGGCTTGAATGCCCCAAATGCCTTTCCCTTGCATCAGCCAGGTTGGCATTCCTGTGTGAGGAAACGAAACTCGGCCCAAGCTTGAGCGTCTGGAATTGGGAGAGGAAGGGATACCTTCATGTCCTGTAGTTATCTGGAAATGGAACTTCCCTGCCAGACTGGGTCGCATTACCAACCGAAGAATATGGCAGGGTAACCAGAATCCCAGTCACAGTCACGTTACCAATCAGCCAATCAGAGTATGACACAGTAACCAGTGTCATGGGGGGGAGGGGCTCTGGGTTGCAATACCAATCTTGGAATGTGCTATGACAGTCAGAGGCCCTTGTAGAGCAGTTGCAGAGGAAGAGCAGAATCAAGAAGAGATGGGCAGAAGGTGGTGGTGTCCTCCATTATAGGGATTCATAAGGAGAGGATATGCCCTCACCTCCTCAGTACCCATCATCATCATCATCAGGTGCCCTGCCGCATGGCGTTGGCGACCATGGACTTCCAACCATCTCTATTTCCAACCATCTCTCTCTCTCGTTGCCCCCAGCATCTCCCCCACCCTCTTCATCCCCAGCCACTCTGCAAGTCCGTCCAGCATTCTCTCCCTGGGTCTACCTGGTGCTCTCTTTCCCTCCAGCTTTCCCAGTTATGACCAGGTGCTCCAAATCCCCCTTCCTCATAAAATGGCCTATAAATGTTGCTTGTCTTTTCCTAATCTTCCTTATCAGTGATCTATTTGTGTCTGCCTCCATCAAGACTGTCTCGTTTGTTTTCTTTGCTGTCCATGGAACTCTCAACATTCTTCTGAGAAACCACATCTCGGCTGCCTCGATCCTGCTCTGGCTTTGCTTGCTGACTGTCCACGCCTCGCATCCGTACAACAGTATTGGTTCTATATAACATTTAAGGACTCTCTTTCTGATGTTAATTGATAGGCATTTGTTGGTAAGAATGCTTGTCATCTTCTTGAATGCTGTTTTGGCTTGGCCGATTCTGCCAGCTATTTCCGATGTGCTTCTGCCGTCTGATGAAATGACCGTTCCCAGGTATTTGAACTTATTAACCTGTGTCAAGTACCCAGATGAGTAAAACTGACATCACATGCACCAGAATAGTGGACAGGCAACATGCATTGAGTGGCAACGAAACCCTTGTAGTGTCTTGTGTGCAGACCACGGAGCCCAAATATGAAATCACGCTCTTGCTAGTGCCGTTGAGGAGATGAGCTCAACAGGGTATGCATTACAGCATCCCACACTTGTGAGCGCATATGGACTGACCGATGACCTCCACCACACTATCTTCAGACAGCAGCGACGGAGGTAGGCTTTTCTTCATGTCCTTGTTTCAATCACCCGTCCTGGTGTCAAAGCAACTAGGAATGTCACCATCCTGTGGAAGAGAAGCACAAGTAATAACAAAAAATTCATCAGCAAAAGACAAAAATTTGGATGCAAATTTGCGCTGCTCAAAGTTGTAGAGCATGCAGCAGAAAATCAATGCATCAGGGCAAAATTAAGTACGTTTTAGTGATTAGCTGGCAAAACAGGAATTTAATGCATCAGAAGGGCAACTTACCAAAATGGCCCTCAGTCCACGAGCACCAGTCTTCCTCTCCAAAGCCAACTGAGCAATGGCTTTCAGAGCATCCGGCTTCACTTCCAGATGAGCCTGTTATCAAGTAAACATCACATTACATTCCATACACTATTAGTCACAGGATGTAACTTGCTGACATTGTCACATGCACAAATCACAAAGTTAAAAATTGGGTCTCACCCATTTTAAAGTACCAGCACAATAGAAATAAAAACTATTGTTAGTGTTGGTATTATTTTTATTTAAAGCCCAGCCAACTGAGTAGAGCCTATCAATTCAACAGGGGAAAAAAAAGGAGAAGAAAGTTTAAGTACACATATCAATGAATTTGCGCACAGAATCTAAGGATGTGCCCCTGGCACTGACACTTCATCCAATTTATCAAGAAAATGAACACTAAAAAAAATATATATATATATTAAAGAAACAAACTGGATTATGTGATTAACTAAAAAAAAACATACATTAAAAAAAATGGATTATAGGATTTCTTGCTATACTCAATATCAAGTTCTTTCAAATTCTAAACCTAAAATATGCAAAAAAAATCTATCCATAATGGAATAAAATGTCCTTACCTACATTTACTGTGTCCTTACCATCATTTCTGTTTCCCCATGTACACTCTCCCTCTCTCTTTCCTTCGCACCCTGCTAATGTTATCTGGATTTTTCATTCTTCACACTCACTCTTAAATAAAAGAGATACAGAAACAACAAGTGCTGGCACCTTGTCCATACTGAGTAGAGCTTGGTACTGAGGTACCAAGGCATTATGCGGCTCTGTCAAAATCTTCACAAGCATGGACTGAGTCAGACTGTGGAAGGGCACCACTACAGGCAGACGACCACAGAACTCGGGGATCAAGCCAAACTCAATCAAGTCCCGTGCCTCTACCATGCGAAGAAGGGCATCCTTCTCTTCGTTGTCTGAGATGGTGTCACTGCTGTCAGCCTGGTTGCGTTGATCTGCTTCAGAAGCAGCCCGCCTGCCTTGGTTGTTCAGCATGGGAGCTCCAAAACCAAGATACTGTGTGAACACACCAAAACACAATGTTCATCTGTCTGACACACCATTTCAGTGAATCCTTTAGTGTTACTGTTTTACTTTAAGTAGGAAATGGATAAACACTTAACATGTGTAAACTGGAATAAAATGAGATAAAAAAAATGTCACATCAACAGATTTTTTCATAACATGCAATGTTAAACCAGAAAAAAACATGAAAACTGAATGAGAGCGTATATCATAAATGAACTCATTTGGTACTGACAGTTTTCTCCCCTACTTTTCCCCACATCCTCAGCATTGGGTTAGTAATAGAATCACAAAAAAATCAGTCATTCAAAGTTAGGTCATGAAATTTTTAGAACTGATCAATAACACTATGGACTAGTTTTTATCAATGAAAACTGGGGTCAAGCAAAAAATATCAAATTTTCAGTTCTGAAATAAGGCACACTTACCAAAAGTCCACACTCAGCTGGTAAAGAGCTTTGTGTACACAAAATAACTAAAGAAATGTCTGAACTTCAATTTCGATATTGTACACACACACACACACACACACACACACACACACACACACACACACACACATGCACACACACACACACACAAACGTATTATGTGCGTATATTCATAACAATTCTAAGTAATCAAACACGCTAAAGGAAGAAATCACAATCAATGTGTTTCCCTGAAAATAACACTGAGAAATAATTGTTTTACAATGTATAAATCTGTCTTTATTACATTATTGTCTTTATTATCACTATCTTGTATTTGCTTGAACATTGGCAGTCACGTTGATTCAGACATCATGCAAGATGTTAAAGTTTAACTTAACCCTCTCCCATTTGCATAGCTCACAGTGAAACTTCCCCTAGTATTCGCCATCTTTCTCGCGTTCACACAAAGACAAGAATGGAATGCGGTCATTTCCTTTATCTCTCTTGTGAATGATGCAGTGGTGGTGTCTTAATTTAGTGTTAACAATTAACTGGTCCTTCGTGGACCTACCCGCCAAATTTCATCCTTTCAGAGTGAGCTAGCTCATGGTTACAGTGTGATGGAAAAGTACTGGCCGTGTGTGCAAACAGGCGGAGTGAACAGATACGGGAGAGCTTTTGGGTAGTCATGGGAATGACAAAGTCTGTACAAAAACCAATGAAAGGCAATGGGAAACATAAATCATGGCCAGACACATGAAAAGAAACCTAAAAAAATGACACAAGCAGGGGCTCCTCTGGAGCACCTTGTGCGGTAGGGGACATCATGAATATTTCAGAATAAAGGAAGACGAGATGGAAGGCAGCAGGAATGATAACATCAGGCAAGCATAAAACTATACATTTCGGTAGGGACACACATGAAAGAGGGGTAGGCGTCATAAAGACAATGATAAGTCAAAGTCTATCAAAGAATACTGGGCTCTATCAGACAGAGTTTTTATTAGCAAGGTTCCCAATGCAAAATGAAAATATCTCTGAAAATCTAGAAGGATCCGGGGGCATGCTTCCCCTGACAATGTTTTGGAATATTGATGCAAAATAGTGTAATTTGGTACTATCTGGCACATGTTTAGACTTGTTTATGATCCTCCGTACTGAAGCAAATAATTTACTATACACACTGGTGTCAGATTTCAAGAAAAATAATGTGGTGAGTATTTTTCCCACGTATGCTCCAACAAACATTAACCCTTTCAGTGCCAGAGAAAAACGTAAACATGCACTTCCCCATTGCCGGGGAATTTTGAGGATTCGAGGGTAATAATTAACAAAAAATTCTAGTGCAAAAACTGTAAGAGATACAACAAAGAAACATAAGTGTTTTTTGAAGGAAAATGAACGAGGATTCTGAATCTGGGCTTATTTTTCTCTTAGCTTGATTGCAAAGACCTGTCCAGGCATTCCAAAGTGGAAATATTTTTTTTTGTGTTGTCTAAAAAGTAAGTTTCCATCTCTACAGATTGATACCCAACACACTCACAAACAAAAAAACAGCTGAAAATGACTTGTTTGTTGTCAGTTTACATACATAAATGAAAACAAAACATATGACATCATAAAATGTTCATGAAACGATGCAGACAAATAAGTAAGTAACCATCCCATCAATGATAGACCTGGTTTCGGTAAACATAAAAGTGATTGTACTAGACACTGAACAGTCAAACTACATGACAGTCAGTGTACTCAGACATTGAACAGTAAACTACATGACACTCATGAATTGGTTCTCTCTGTTCTTCAGGTTCTGCAATCAAAACAAGAGAAAATAAGCCCAGAATCAGAATCCTTATTCAAATAAGTCAATCAGCTCATGCTCATCAGTCAGAAACAGCTTGAAAAAGCATAGCACACGTCACCAGTTCCCACTTTCAATCCTGGATTTCATAAAAATTGAGGAATGTCTGACTGTTGTCCATTTGGAGGCCAACAGATTTTCAGTGAGCGAAACACTTCGCTGATCGCCACGCCCCTTGCCATGCCGTCTAACTGGGGCACAGCTCCTCTGCACCTCTCCTGTCCCTCTCCCCCTTCTCATCTTTCCCCCTTCCCACACCACGAACACGTGCGTGACCCATCTCACCATGTACCATCACGTTCACTGCTGTTGGGTCCAAAGTCCGAAGTGTCACGGCCTGCGCGCTCGCCACTCGCACTGACCACGGCAGTCGCGGTCTGACTCGTACTTGTTATCGTCTGCTTGCATCGATTCAGCCAGCAAGCGTCGACATTCATGTCGGCGTGGTCATTGTTACTTTCTCCACCCTCATGTTGAAGCGAATCATCAGATAACAAATTCTCTCAATTGTCATCATGCTGTAAAATCATTTGAACGGCCTCTAGAGTCGTGAAAGTCCACTGACGTGAGACACCGTTCGGCTTGTCGAAGGTTGCGTCGCCATTGTGCTCCACTTCACGTGGTCCAGTTACCAAATCATTAGCGACAATAAAGGTGTCTTCCCTATGACGTATCCTAATTTACATCCTATTTTTATATTGTAGACACATATAGCTCAGTGTGCAGCGTTCCTGTGTGCTTACTGGCTCACACAGTTGTGAACGAAAAATCGGAAAACTCCTGCAACGTCAGCGGACGGCTCTTAGGCAATATAGCAACACCTTTTGTGCAACGTCAGCTGACGGCTTATAGGCACTGAACTGGTTAAACAACAACCTAGACTAAACAGCTTCAAGATTATCTGCAGTTTTCTGCCTCATATAGTGCTTCTTTGACTTGAAGTGGTCTGAAAGTTTGTGGATGCCTGTTCAACTATAGTCATTTTAATTGACTTCACAGTGGCACAAGACATTAGTAGGCTATGCCAGTTTCTGCTATTTTTGAAAGCCATGTGCTCATTTCCATGACATCAATTTTTCATGACATCCACTCTCAACGCCACTTATTTTTGCAGTCTTTGTAAACCGTTTCTGCTGCGGCAGACCCTCTCTCCAAAATATTCGCTCGAGACATGGTCACACTCTTCAAAAGTTTTGCAATCTGTTCTGAAAACAAGCCGTGCCTGACAAACAAAAAAGACTGGAAGTGACTATAGTGGAAATATACCAGATTTATCCCCTTTCCCAAAGTTTTGTCATCTGCTACAATCAACAGACTGACAAACAGAGGACTGTTTCGCAGAAGCAAAAATTATCAGTCGAATTTTTTATTTTTTGGGAAAGTACATTTTTTTCTCAGAAGCAGCCTGTGGATTTTCTCGGATTTCTGAGAAAAATCGAAAAATTGGGAGCCCTGATTAGTTCAGGGCTTAAAACAGGAGGAGGAAAAAAACACTGAAACTAGGGAGGTCCAGGGGCCATAACTTGCGCGCCGTTGCTATGAACGCTTGCAAGCCGATCACGGATGCCTTGCACCTTTCAGGTTTTTTTTTTTTTGGGGGGGGGGGGGGGGTTTGTTTGTTTTTTTGTTGTTGTTGTTGTTTTTTTGACAAACCGAAATCGCGGAATTCCGCCCAGACGCAGAACGTTTTAAGCCCTGTTAGTTAGACTGGAGGGCAAGCCATTTAATATCAAATCATCCCAAACTGACAACTTCTATGTTGAATTACAGCCAGCCAAGGCTCAATGTAAATCAGAGGACATTACAATAATAATGACAGATTAAATGCTAAAGAGGGACAGGAAATTTAAATGACAGAGTTGGACCTCATGGCACTGAAACTGAAAAGGAGAGAGAAATTTGCTGAGTTGGCACAAGTAAATGAATTCATAATAGGAATCACTTGGTTTGAGCAATCTAACAAAAGAAAAAAGGTATGGATGAATCCAGGTGACAAGCACAATAAATGAAAACGATTACATCCTCATAAATGAAAGAATTCAAAGACATACTTCCACCATTTCTTGTTTTTATGTCCCACGAGATAGTTGGCCATGTACTTGTCGCATTTGTCAACCCTCCCATGTACTTATTGTAGGCAGCGATGACAGTGGGGATCTGTTTGTCACCTATGACTGATTTGCCTGGTGACTGATTGGTGCTGAGCATGAAGATCTGGCGTTTATCTTTGTACATGGTGACCATCAGAGAACTTTGTTGCATCTGTAGCAGATCACCACTGTCAGGGTAGTTTGGCCACCTTCACCTCATCAGGAAGTCCTTTGCGGTTTGGCATAATTGTCGCGCAGGCATAGGTCCCTTTGCTGGACAGGTGTTTCAAAAGGGGCATTGACGAGAAAAAGCGGTCAAAATAAAGGTGCCTGTGTTGGTTGTAGTAATCTGAGGCCAATTTGTCGACCACCTCCTCCCCCAGGCTGATGTTGGTATTTTGGCGGCTATGACGACCCGTGTAGATGTCAAACGCCACACAGTATCCACTTTCTGCATCACACAGTTGCCACACCTTGATCCCCCACTTGGTAGGTTTTCCGGGCATATACTGTTTGAAAAACACCCTCCCTTTGTACCCAATCATTGATTCATCAATGCTCAAGTCACGGCCAGGGTTGTATTGTGATTGAACAGCGGCTGGATAATATCAATGAAAGGCCTGATCTTATACAGAGGGTCGTAGTTTGCACTGTCATGCCCAGGCGTGTTCAATGAGTCACACAGGTGAAAATACTGATTGATTTTCAGAACCTTGTTTTAGGCATAATACTGTTAATCCAAGGGTCTCTGAATTGTGGATCAGTCGACCAGTACAAATCAATCCGCGGTTTACGGTTGATCCCCATCATAATAAGGATCGACAGGTAGGCACGCATTTCAGCTGCTGATGTGTCACTCCACAATGGATCACCGGCCAAGCCTTTAGCAACGATCTTCTGTTTTGCTTACTTGTTAGTCTCCTCTGCTGCCGTTTGAAAAAAAAGATTCTAAAGGTTTTGCATTCGTGGGCAACGAATGTAGCAGGCACGTCGTCTGCAAATCTGCTAACGGCACATTGTCTTCAGGGTCGCTTTCTTCCTCGTCTTCCTCTTCCTCATTGTCTCCTTCAGCAACATCTATTTCTAAATCTGATTCTCCATCTTTTTCTCTTTCCATCTGCTCCATTTCCCTCAAAATAACTTCTTCTAATTCCTCCTCTGTATACTCCTCCCATTCTACTTCTTCATGCTGCGTCACTATCTTCCTCATTCACACAAAGACAAGAATGGAATGCAGTCATTTCCTTCTTCTGTCTTGTGAATGATGCCAGTGGTGGCGTCTTAATTTAGTGTTAATAGTTCACTGGTCCTTCTTGGACCTACCCGCCAATTTTCATTCATACAGAGTGAGCTAGCTCAAGGTTACACTGTGATGGAAAAGTACTGGGCATGTGTGCAAACATTTGGCCAGACGCGGCCGGAGTGAACAGATGCAGGAGAGCTTTGTTTGGCCGGATGCAGCCAGAGTGAATGGGATAGGGCTAAATCGGGACACAATGTTATCAATTCCAAGGGACTTTTGTGCTCAATTTTTCCAATCCTGAAAGTTGCACAACTACTTTCACCTATGCATGTATACATGTGGATTCCCATTTTAGATCCCCACTGCTAAATGATGTCGATCAGAACCAGATCAACTTACCTTCTCTGTCTTTCTGCGGCTGATGATGCGATCTAACCCATTGAAAGCACCAGAGGCAATGAAAAGAATGTTGGTGGTGTCCACCTGTATGGTCTCTCCACGAAGCTTGCGAGAATTACGTTCTGGTACATTGACTATTGTCCCTTCCAGCATTTTCAGCATGCCCTGACAGGACATACAAAAGTATTCCCTGTTTACATCAACATTACACACCACTAATAACAAAAACTTCATGTTTAAGACAACTGAATATGTACGCTCAGACTTTGTTCATCAGACTGTTTACTAATTAAATCCAACCCTACATATGCTGTATATGTTGCGGCCATTACTGGCCCTAAACTGTAACACAAACTTTTCATAAAACCCATCTATGAACAGTCACAAACCTTTGCTGTGACATTAAAGTACACACCAACACACACACACACACACACACACACACACACACACACACACACACCACACACACACACACACACACATATATATATATATGCACATACAGTGATCTATTATAACAAACAACATTTAGGATAAAACATAAAGGAAAAGAATCAGGAAACAAAACAACAACAAAAAACACACATACCTGTTGCACACCCTCACCACCAACATCTCTCAGCTGGTGAATACCTGGAACACTGCCAATTTTGTCCACTTCATCCAGAAACACAATGCCTGCAAAGCACCACCAGATATGTCACTATGAAAAGCAGGAGTTTCTTTTATTCTTTTAGATATATGTCTGCCTACAAATACTTACCATACTGGAATGTAAGCATTAAGACTCCATTAGTTCACCCTGTCTCGGCCAAAATCAGCAACTGCCAAGATAACCAGAAGTAGCCTGACAGGGTACATGGTTCAGCCAGGCCCTAAAGCACCTTATGTGTGTATCTGCTGGAGGCCCCAAACCATGCTGTTTTTCTAACTTGCAACTTTTTATACAGGATCACCACTGAGAACCAAGCAAGTTCAAAGGATGCAGATGGGTGGGAGTTTGAGCCTGGTATGGTATGTGTACTGAGCCAAATATGGCTTCACATACTGTAACATGTCACTATTAGCAGACGTTGAAGACTGCAGGAAGGGTTGCCCTTACAACCTGAGTAGGGGCCGACTGGATAGTATGATCTGTTAGCCACTATAAAACAACATCACCCGGAAACACACCTCTGTTCCTCTCAGTTCTGCGAGGTAAGCTCACAGTCGATTGTCAGAGCACCAGAGAGCTGTATTCCAAACAGCACCTAAATAGCAGGAAATCACAGCAGTAGCAATAGCCCTGTGTTACCAGCGAAGCTGGAGTGACCTCTCCAGGTGCAGGCAGATGTGACAGAGATTGCCACTCAAGAATCGGCCCGCACAGCCACAGCAGAAAGTGCACGTCATGACCACAAGCCTCCTGGTGCAGACTATCATCTCCTGAGATGTAAAGAGGCCAATGACGACGAGCAATAGCCCTATCTTCATGGGCATATAGGTGCAAGATACGTAGTCTGGTTGAGCAGAAAATCTATCTGAAAATTCAAATTGATTGAGACTGAGATAAGGAATCAGCAGTCAGAGATGCAGCACTCAGATCCAGGCAGAGGTTAACTCAATGGAGTCACAGTCAAATTGTGCTTGTCGACCCTTGAAATCGCGTGTTTTCGGCCATTCTTTAAAAAAATATTAAAAAATAACCAGACAAGATAGAAACAAACAGTAAAGTGCAAAAGAAAGGCAGAAGCTTGCTACATTAGATTCTACTCACAATTTGTGTGCTGATTTCCCACTTGAATGTAGAAATTACTGTAATTAGGGTATCCAAACAGCATTCCAAACAAAAGTTTTGAACCATATAGCGATGTCACTTGAGCCAATGCTAGGGACAAATTTGTGTCTGATTCCAACAAATCATCCCTATCTTCGACAGATAATTCATCAACAAGATCTAATTCATCATCAGATCCTTCAGCTTGGATGATATCGATCGCTTCTTGCACAGAAAACATACGCCGGTTCCGAAGTCGCCTTGCTGCCATTTTGAGAATAGGTGAATACAGCGTCGCTTACTGACTCTAGAAACTTCGTTAACTCTTTGAAGACATAATATAGTTGCCTTGCACAACCACTGTGGACGTGATCAACGGGACCTGCCACAACCCTTGGTGACGCACGATTTTGGGGGGTTTAAAAAAATTCTCAAAAATACAGATTTTAAGCACAAGAACATATTTTATATCAAAATAAAATTCAGTTTACGCTCTTTGAGCTGAAGCTACATACAAGGACATACATCTATTCTACTTACCTTCCTAGAAGGTGAAATGGGGTAGGGTTTTGGCTCTGGGAAAGAAGTTTTTGATTGAGCAGTAATCCAACACATAAAGTCAGTGAAACACCCATTCTTGACCAGGTAATCCAGAAATCCAGGTAATCACAAGTCCTTGGTATGACCAGAAGATATAAAAGAACAAACACAGCTTTGTTTTCACACAGGTGAAGCAGCAAAGTGATTATGACGATCCTTTGAAGAAGAAGAAGAAGAAGAAGGCCTAAATGTCGCCATTTTGGTGCAAGGAGTCACTCCGGTTGGTTTGGATAAAAGCAAGAAACTGTGACTAATCGGGATAAAATCGATGCAAGGGAAGTAACAAACACTTCAGAAGATATCAAAGAGTGTTCCTATATGTGTAGTTAGTTCCCTTAGACCAGTGACCGGCTTGCATCTATTTTTAAAAACCGCAGCGGAATATCCAATATCACGTCTCTAATGGTTTGGCCAGCTGCAGCGGAATGTCCGCTGTTACGTCTCTAATGGTTTGGCAGCTGCAGCGGAATATCCGCTGTTACGTCTCCCAAGAGTTAAAACAAAGACTGTATCAGTGTATGATGATTATATACGGTCTAAGGGAAGCAATCGATGCATAGATGATTATACTTTGACTTTCAGGAGTTTTCTCCCTCGAATACTGCTCATGTTATAAATAAAAAAAATGGCATTTTCCGACAGCACCAGCCTGCCGTCACAACTAAGACCACGGTACAAATGGGCGGCAGCGGAGTGCCATCAAGACGGCATAGTATTAAGGCATAGGACCAGACACAGTTTTCTGTGTTGTCTGAATTGTCCAAATTGGAGGTTAGCAGGCATCTGTTTATTTCAATAGATTCCTGGGATCCTGGTTCTAGCTACAAAGAATCGGAGTGTAATGGAAGTGTCCTCTGGGAAGCATACATCTGCTGGTTGAACATTTAAGCCATGTATTTTGTTTCTGTGTGTGAGAAGTCAACAAAGACATAATGGACCTGGTGAGACATATCTGTTCTCATTGATGGTGGCCGAAAAGAATGATATGATTAGGACTCCATCTCGGTGTTAGCCAACTGAATCTGATAAAAACAAGGCAACTAACTGGTGTCATAATACTTACAGTCCAACATGGCACAGTATAAACCATTCTTACCTTCCTCACAGCATATCAGCCATTCACCCTCTCTCTTCTTTCCTCCACACACAATTCCCACTCATTAA
Source organism: Monoplex corrugatus (assembly GCA_030674185.1). Classification (NCBI taxonomy): domain Eukaryota; kingdom Metazoa; phylum Mollusca; class Gastropoda; order Littorinimorpha; family Ranellidae; genus Monoplex; species Monoplex corrugatus. The sequence goes on along the minus strand of JAPXFY010000013.1, from coordinate 77,787,681 downwards.
AGAGTACCCACAGTTCATAACAGCACCATGTCATCAGTCTTTTTTTTTTTCTGAGAGCTTGTAACGCAGCACACCATTCTCCCTCGTTTCAGTCATTCTCAGTGAATTATTTCATCCTTTTTATCCCATTTGGAAATTTTTTTTAAAAAGTGTCTTAATCCATTTGGAAATTCAAATGTATATTGATCTGTTTGGAAATTAAAATGTGCATACACTGGACTCATACTATATGTACTCTTGTATATTTTGGGCACAAATACAAATCAATCAACAACAACAAAAATAAAAATGTCTCAATGAATCAATCATTTACGAAATACAACCTCTCATTCAAGCCTTCCATTATACAAAGCTGAATAAATAAAACTGACAGTGTGGTAAATTTTGGAAACATCAAATGCTTTCACACACACACACACACACACACACACACACACTGTGACAGTACAATTATGACACAAAGTCATGATTTTGTTTTGGGTTTTGTTGTTCTGTTTTTCTAACTTGCAAATGTTGTACAGGATCGCCATGAACTACACAATACTGGCTGTCTTCACCGTCAGAATAATATGTAAAAAAAAAAATACCTGGGGCACTACGACCTGTACAATACCTGTCTTGACTCAGAATATTTGTATAAAAAATATGAAGGGCACCATGATCTGCACACTATCCGCTGTCTTGCCTGTCGGAATAATGTTTAAAAAAAATATGCAGGGCACAATAAACTGCACAATACCTACTGTCTTGACTGTCAGAATAATTATGTAAAAAATATAAAGTGTACCATGACCTACACAATACCTGCTGTCTTGTCTGTCAGAACAATTATGTAAAAACTATAAGGTGTACCATGAACTACACAATACCTGCTGTCTTGACTGTCAGAACAATTATGTAAAAAATGTAAGGTGTACCATGAACTACACAATACCTACTGTCTTGACTGTCAGAGTAATTATGTAAAAAATATAAAGTGTACCATGAAATACAATACCGCTGTCTTGACTGTTGGAATAACTGTGTAAAAATATAAGGTGTACCATGAACTACACAATACCTGCTGTCTTGACTGTTGGAATAACTGTGTAAAAAATATAAGATGTACCATAAACTACACAATACCTGCTGTCTTGTCTGTCAGAATACTTATGTAAAAAGTATAAGGTGTACCATGAACTACACAATACCTGCTATTTTGTCTGTCGGAATAATTATGTAAAAAATATAAGGTGTATCATGACCTACACAATACCTGCTGTCTTGTCTATTCAGAATCATATGTTAAAATATAAAATGTACCATGAACTACAATACCTGCTGTCTTGACTGTCAAAATAACTGTGTAAAAAATATAAGGTGTATCATGAACTACAATACCTGCTTTCTTGTCTGTCAGAATAATTATGTAAAAAATATAAGGTGTATCATGAACTACACAATACCTGCTATTTTGTCTGTCAGAATAATACGTAAAAAATATAAGGTGTATCATGAACTTCACAATATCTGCTGTCTTGTCTGTCAGAATAATATGTAAAAAATATAAGGTGTACCATGAACTACAATACCTGCTGTCTTGACTGTCAGACTAATTATGTAAAAAGTGTAAGGTGTATCATGAACTACAATAACTGCTGTCTTGTCTGTCAGAATAATATGTAAAAAATATAAGGTGTATCATAAACTACAATAACTGCTGTCTTGACTGTCAGAATGTAAAAAATATAAGGTGTATCATAAACTACAATAACTGCTGTCTTGACTCTCAGAATGTAAAAAATATAAGGTGTATCATAAACTACAATAACTGCTGTCTTGACTGTCAGAATGTAAAAAATATAAGGTGTATCATAAACTACAATAACTGCTGTCTTGACTGTCAGAATGTAAAAAATATAAGGTGTATCATAAACTACAATAACTGCTGTCTTGACTCTCAGAATGTAAAAAATATAAGGTGTATCATAAACTACAATAACTGTTGTCTTGACTGTCAGAATGTAAAAAATATAAGGTGTATCATAAACTACAATAACTGCTGTCTTGACTGTCAGAATAATTATAACAATAATTATAAAAATCTGCAACGACTTACTGACTACTCTCGACTCTAACAACGTATCACTTTTGACTCTCTTGGACCTATCTGCTGCCTTTGACACTATTGACCACTCTATCCTTCTCTCCCGTCTACATCACTCTTTTGGGCTCCATGATACTGTCTTGAACTGGTTTCATTCTTACATCACCAATCGTCTGCAAGTAGTTTCTGTCAATGGTCTTTCTTCTAATCCTTCCTGTCTGACTTACGGAGTGCCACAAGGATCTGTTCTGGGCCCCCTACTTTTCATTCTCTACACCTACCCTGTCTCCTCTATTGTCCAAGAACACCTGCTTCAGCATCATTCTTTCTCGGATGACAATCAGCTGTATGTCTCTGGGCCTCTCCCTGACCTTCCCATCATGATCCAGAAAACCCAATCTTGTGTAGCTGACCTGAAGGATTGGATGACTGAAAACAAACTGAAATTAAATGAAGAGAAATCCGAATTGATCTTGATCACCCCACCCAAACTCCAAAATCACCCCTCTCTTCCAACCTCTGTCACACTTGTTGACTCATCTATCCCTCTCTCCCATTTTGCCCGTAACCTTGGTGTAACTCTTGATCAAACCCTGTCCTTCCGCCAGCATGTGAGCAACGTCTGTCGGACTTGTTTTCTTGAACTCCGCCGAATTGCTTCTATCCGCCACCTCCTCTCAGAAGACACGACAAAGGCTCTTGTCTGTGCATTTGTTCTATCCCGTCTCGATTACTGTAATGCTCTTTTTTCTGGTTCCCCCTCTCATCTCATTAACAAACTTCAGAAAGTTCAAAATCATGCTGCCCGTCTCATCTTCCGCTCTTCAAAATTTAACCATGTTACGCCATTGCTCTGTTCTCTCCACTGGCTCCCTGTTCAGCAAAGAATATCCTACAAGATTGCCTGCCTCTGCTTCAAATCTATTGAGTCTTCCTGTCCTGAGTATCTCACCCATCTGTTACATCTCTACACGCCATCTCGAGCTTTGCGGTCCTCATCTGATACCCGTCTCTATAGTATCCCCATAGTCCGCACTAAAAGGTTTGGGCAGCGTTCTTTTTCCTATCAAGCTTCAACCATCTGGAATCAGTTACCTCGCTCTCTTAGATACTCACCCTCTCTGTCCACATTCAAACGCTCCCTCAAAACTTACCTGTTTCCCAAAACTGGTAATCTCTGCCCCCTTCCCCCCATGTAATGTAATGGTGACATTATAGTGTCTTAGTGTCAATGTGTCATTGTATTTGCATGTCATGCTGTGTGTGTGTTTGTGTGTCATGCTGTGTGTGTGTTTTGTGTGTGTGTGTGTGTGTTTGTGTGTGTGTGGGTGCTTCTGTGGGTGTGTGTGCTTGTGATTCTGGTTATATGTTTTGCCATTGTAAACGCCTAGGGCATTAATTTGATTAGGCGTACTAAATGTTCATAATAATAATAATAATAATAATAATTATGTAAAAAGTATAAGGTGTACCATGAACTACACAATACCTGCTGTCTTGACTATCAAAATAATTATGTAAAAAATATAAGGTGTATCATGAACTACACAATACCTGCTGTCTTGTCTGTCAGAATAATACGTAAAAAATATAAGATGTATCATGAACTACACAATACCTGCTGTCTTGTCTGTCAGAATGTAAAAAAATATAAGGTGTACCATGAACCACAACACCTGCTGTCTTGACTGTCAGAATAATTATGTAAAAAGTGTAAGGTGTACCATGAACTACACAATACCTGCTGTCTTGTCTGTCAGAATAATTATGTAAAAAATATAAGATGTATCATGAACTACACAATACCTACTGTCTTGTCTGTCAGAATAATTGTGCAAAAAATATAATATGTACCATGAACTACAATACCTGCTGTCTTGTCTGTCAGAATAATTGTGCAAAAAATATATGTACCATGAACTACAATACCTGCTGTCTTGACTGTCAAAATATGTAAAACATACGTGTGGCACCATTAACTCTTTCACCTCCAAGTTTCCCCAGAAACGGCACTCCTCAGTGCCAAGTATATTTTGGGCAGCCAATTTTGCAGCGCAGTATGCATTTTTAAAACCTTATATCTCAAAGACTATTAAAGATTTTCATTTACTTTTTTTTTTTGCTGTGTAAAGGGCAGATGTTGTATTTGTATATGAATGCTTGCTTATGTTTGTGTGCTTGATTGATTATTCCCGATATCTTATTATGAAGAAAAACTTTTTTTTTTCATACGGTTTATTAATTGCACTACTGACCTTATTTCATGAGTTGTGCACCAGATATTATTACAATAAATGAGGAAAAGCAATGGAAAATCTACTCACAAAGTCAGCTGTCTTCTTATTCTACTTGGAGTGGTAGACAATGCATGTCAATTTGCAACCATTCTGGAGAAAACGCTTCGGAAAAAATATGACGTAAATTCCAACAGTTAACAAAGCCACACTTCGGCCTTACTGCTGAAAAACTAGGTCGATGGATAAAGTTTAAAAATAGCACAGTCGCCTGCACTCACCAGTGGAACTGACAGAAGCTTTGTACCCGCGTGAAAAGTCATTGTTTAGCATGACCCCTCCAAGTCGCACAAATGCAATCATGGCGGTCGTATAGGAAGTCGCTTATTTGCGACCATGACGGGAAAAGAGTTAACTGCACTTTACTTACTGTCTTGCCAGAATAATATGTAAAACACATGTAGGGCACCATGAACTGCACAATACCAGCTGTCTTGACTGTCAGAATAATGTTAAAAAAATATCTGTCAGATCTAAAGGGCTTACCTTGCTGAGCCTTTTCCACATTGTAGTTGGCATCCTGAAGCAGCTTGGCTATGACAGACTCGATATCCTCTCCAACATAACCAGCCTGAGTCAGAGTGGTGCAGTCACATATGGCAAATGGAACATCCAAACAACGGGCCAAGGTCTGTGCCAACAATGTCTTGCCTGCACACAGTCAAAATGTACTCCCTGACAATGAAGAGCACCCTAGTCATGAATCATGGCTTTGCCTCTGATTCTGAAATGTATTATAGTAATATATAAACATGTCAGAACTATAAGGCAAAACTTTACACACACACACACACACACACACACACACACACACACACACACACACACACACACACACACACACACACACACACACACACACACACTTATCAAATTAATTTGTATTGTACTGATATTGGTAGAAGTAAAACTGATTTTTTCCATTCAATTGAGAAAACTTATCTAAATGTAATGTTGATCCCGCAGGGCTTTTCAAACTATATGTGACCTTTTTTCACCTCTATGGGCCAAGGTTGCACTGTGCTGAAATGGAGTAAAGATTTTGCAAAGGTGGTGGGGATCAGTCTGGCTGTTTCAGAGATTTCATTTTAATCACAGTCTGTAACCATTAATCTTACATTTTCTAAGTGTTCCATGTAAAATTCGATTGGGAAAAAATGTCTTTTCAATACACTTAAAAGTAAGTTTTTTCATTTCAACACCAAAACCAAAGCTTTCAAGCAGCAATTTCAGCTGCCAATTCACAGAGGGTCTCATCATATACTAATGGAAAGGTTTTGAAGCATACTTCCACAAAAACTTTGACCTATTTGAAACAAACCAATCAAAAACCTCTGAGCAACTTTAAAGGTCATAAACAAATCAGAAACCTTCAAACTATCATTTGCGTAGACACAATCTTTTCCATAGCAACAAACACTGCCTGCAGTAATAGGCTGGCTTTGTAGGGACACACAATCTTTTCCACAGCAGCCACAGAAATTGCCTGCAGTAATAGGCTGGCTTTGTAGGGACACACAATCTTTTCCACAGCAGCCACAGAAATTGCCTGCAGTAATAGGCTGGCTTTGTAGGGACACACACCTACTAAGAATAGCTGTAATTTTTACACTATCGAAGCTACAAAACGGATTCTACTATCATTAGAAAGAGCATCACCTCTAGCTTTTAGTGGTATTAATATCTCAATACATCCAAAACTGAACTTTGGGCCTTCATTCATGAAAAAGCGTCATGTTTTTCATTTCCAAAAGTTCATATTTTGACAATTTTCTTGCCTCTAACAGCTTATACAAAAATGATCAACCTGCTACATAATGAAGTCAGTAACCTCTAAGTGCCATCAACATAAAAGTTACGGAGCTCTCAGAGCATTCTGTGATGCCTACATACGTAAAATTTACGGAGGTAGTTTGACCCACATTTCAGCCTAATGTAAATGGGAGAGAAGCACTGACTGATGCTGTCAGTCTCAGAGAGAGTTCATAAAAGTGACTGGCCTCCCTTACATGGCTTTTTGACCTATGCAACCCTCACCAGATTGGTTTTATCTGAAAAGAGAAACTGGTTTTCAGCAAAATGCTGACACCAGGACTGTCTTGCAATGCTGCAAGTTTTCAGCCTTTAAAAGCATGTGAGTTGAGTCAAGAACTTATAAGTGACTGTAAGATGATTCAGAAGACAATTCTGACACAAGAAGAGGTTGAAAACAGCAGTAGTTACTGGCTGTTGGTATGAAATATGCACCAGACAGACCCAACACGAAAAGTATTGATTTTCAGAGCATATGACACAAAGTATCTATGGCCACAGGCAATGCTGGCAGCTAGCCAACACTTCACACAGTGCAGACAGACAGGACCACATTGTAGAATAAGCCAACACTGTCAGTGAGTAGTATTAAAAGTGGCATGGGGAAGACTAGGGTGATGGAGTGGGGTGGGGGTGGGAGTGGGGGGGGGGGGGCATGCAGCAGCTGATGACTTGACCAGGTCAAGCCACTCAGTACACTAGTACACTGTGGCTATTTGCAGCTCGTCAGCTGTCAGTGATCTGCCAGTAGGAGGTCAGTCAAAGTCTGAATACTTTAGAATTCATCAGAAGGGTCATATTTTCTTTTTTTATTTCCTTTGTATTTTTGTTCTATCATGAGCGGTTATGAGTTTATTACAGGAATTTCCACAAAATATTACAAATATGCAGTATAATCATCTGAAACTACATTTAGTCATGCCTAATGCACCATTCTGTGTAATTTCATGCATAGATTCCCATAAATACGGAAGCAACAGTTGTTTTAACGTACATGGTAGTGATGTAACGTTTTTCTCTCGCACACGCAAAACACTGGATGTCAAAAAACACTGGCACTCATGGGGTTAAATAATGAAATTGCTATCAGTATCTTATTTCTTTGCACTTGCACCTTTCTGTTTGTGACTGTTTTGAAACCATGTGTGTAGTTAATTTTCGAGACAAATATGTTGGTATTCAGCTCACTACCATACCATTTTCCCCAATAATTTTTCTTATGCTCATAGGTTCAAGCCATTTTCAAAGCAGCTTGAGCAACATCTTTGATAGTAATGGCACTGCACTACTTCCGTGAAACTAAAAATGGCAGATGGTGACACTGGAAATGGAGAAAATTCTGTGGCATTCCTTCAGAATCTTAAAAATGAGAATGCTAAAAAGTTACTGAGTGAAATCAATGGTGTTCACGTGAAGCTGAACTGTTCCAGTTTCTATTATCATATTTACACCTGAAAACCAACACTTTTCCAACAGAGAACAACGGAAAGAAAATAGTAGATGATGTGATCAGGTCACACTATTTTGTGTACTAATGGGCAGGTCCTCTTTGTATTACATGTCCATGAGTAGGTGATCATACACAGTCTGAACACGTTCAGATTTTTTCAGAAGGGCTGTATCTCCTTTCTTCTTCTTCTTTTGAATATTTTCCATGTAAATGGTAGTGATGCAAATTTTTTCCTTAGCACTGACAATCAAGGGGTAAAAAAACATGAGTTTTAATCTGTTTTGACTGATTTATAACAATTTCCATTTAGTAGACAACATAGTCACTAAGCTTGCCAATTCAACCAGTTTTGCTGCTTTGTACAAAATCTGAGTATTTATTTCTAGACGAAGAACATTTGTAAAAAACCAACACAAATGCACTTCTTTCAAAGATGAACCAACACTGCCCTTCAAAAGCAGAGAAAAGTTCAATGTTATTTCCGACTGAAGCTGACATATTTGTGACCGAGCTCTTTGAAATGTATTACTAAACAGGGGTGCCCTGAATAACTGCTTTAACTGGTGAGAAATCAATTTTCTGGCAATTCATAAAAAAGCCCTTGCAAAAATCAGGCTGGGGAACAGGTGATCCCAAAAATCTCTGAAAAATAGGCTGGGGTCCAGGGGCCGCCTGGTGGGGGGCCCAGGGGGGCGAAGCCTCCCGGCCGAAATTGAATTTGAGCATTTTTTAAGACCCTTTCATGGCCTCTCGTGATAGGCAAATTACCAAGTGGCATGCAAAGAAACCGAACTAAAAACGTTTATCTGCAGCGCGCCACTCCAGCCTTGTTCACTTTGCGAATGCAAGTTGAAACTCGCTGATCGTAACCTGCCACTTTTGTTGACTTTTCAGTCCAGTCCCATCTCCATTTGTTGCTAATTGATCCTTCGTCAAACGTCTCGCCACGATTTACGATGCGTGATACGCACGACATTTTGCTAATTGTAGACTCTACTGAAGCGTTAGACTCTTGTGAAACATGCAGAAAATGGCTGCGAAAATCGCGTTCACAAACTGATGCGCCCCCCTCGGCAACAGTTTCATAAAGCACACGGAAATACCCTCACAACCGCGGGCGGCACTGCCTTGAAAATGGTCTGATGAAAACCTGGATTGGAAATACTGGATACGGAACGGTAATGGACTCGGAGTGATCAAGTCCTTCACGATTTTTTTTTCTCGGCAGGATTTTTTTTTTTTCTCAGACCCGTTTTCTTTTTCTCGAAAGTCACTTTGAAAAATCTCAGGGATCCTCGGATCCTCGGAGAGTTCCCCAGCCTGAAAGATCAAAATTCAACGAATCAAATGAGGAAAGAACAGTCAGAATTCTGGCTAGAAGCAGATGTGTTGATCAAATATTCATCCACAAAAAACCATCGAACAGTACATAGAACACAGAGACAGCTCTACATCAATTTTGTGGACTCTTACAAAGCTTTTGGCAGCACACATAAGGGCAGTGTATGGCATATACTTCGAGCATAAAAGATTCTACAGCAGATCATCCTCTTCATCATAACACATAAAGGGCTGACAGATTTCATACTGACTAAAAATAATTACAAATAGAAAGCCTTTAACTCTTTCGCTGCTACTGTTCACCACCACAGGAGACTGGTTAACAATGATGGTCACATTAAATTAGTTTTTCACACAGTAACAAGTTCACTCCACTGTTGACTTTCCAACATGATTGTTGACATACAACCCTTCACTCCTCCACTGAGTTTTGGGTGATATAACCTACTGTGCTATTTTGACAAAGACTGACCGACTTGCTCAGCCATGCATTAACTGAAAACTATGACACTAAGGAGTATTTTTCAATTAAAAACTAGGCAGCGAAAGAGTTGACATTGAATGCTATGATCACAAATACCTAATACTACCAAAGTAACTTTCTCGTGTTCATTTTCCTGTACTGTACCTTCTCTTTCTACAAATTCAATCCAAGAAAGACACTGGACCCTTCTTTTTTTTTGTCACTCAATAACCAAGATGATGAAGTTTTCTGCTACTCAATAACCAAGCTGAAGATGTCTGACCTGATCCAGTGGGCCCCAGCATAAGGATGTTTGATTTCTCCAGTCTCAGCTCCATGGTGCTAGCATCCAGGATGTCAGAGCGTTTGGGTTCATCTTGCTGCTGCTGAGGCTGCTGTTGCCCCACAGATGGGCCAAGGGGACTGCCAGGACCACTCACTGCTATCTGCAGCATGTCTAGGAACAAGCACAAAATACAAAATACACAGTAAGAAAATTGTCTCATGACTTTGCCATTAAAACCAGTAAGGAATTTCTCCCATGGAAAGGCAACATCAGACAATGAAATTTAATAGAAACACTGTTGTCGAGAAGTTCCTAATCAAATAAAGAAAACAAACTTAACCCTTACACTGCCACTCGTTTTTTTAGCTCTGCGCCAACTGTTTGCCAAGCCATATTACATCGCGGAGGGTAATAATTAAAAAAAAATTCTGACACAAAAACTACTCAATAAAAGTCCATAAAACTAATACTTTTCTGAAAGGTAATTGAATCCTCTATACACTGATCATAATTACACATCCATTCAACAGGACAGATGAAAGTTTATGTCCAATGAAACAAGATATATTTTTTTTACACTATTCTAGACATGATGTCATATAAACATAAAACAAAGTGAAAAACAGTGAATAATAAAACTGAATTATTATCAGAAAGCAAAAGAATTATATTGAAAAATGTATTTCCTTACCTTCTGTCCAAGAAGAGTTTTCACAATCACCATATCTACACACGCTTACTTTGGGACTCGAAAGAATTTTCCGTGTCACTGTTTTTTTTTCCTTCCTTTTTTTTTTTATACAAATTTTGCAATAGTACATCACACAACACACACACAGAGATGAAAAATACATACACATACTGTGTCTACATAGATCTATGTACAGGGTATCAGTCAGCAACTAGTAGTTTTTCTTGGTGTGGTACGCTACGAAGCAAGGTTGCACACAAAGAGTGGGTTTGAAGGACACTGTCCACACACAAAGTTGGTTTCTTTCCTGATGCCCCTCTTGCTGTACACCTTGCACCTCCTGCCAGAGGAAAGCTTTCTGACAGTCTTCTCCAGGGTGGTAGGGAAGTTTGTCTAGTATCTCATTGAGGAAGAGCCGGTAGTAGTCCACAGGCCTGTCCCCATCAGGCTGAATCTTCAGGCCAGGTTCCCCTGTGAACTGTGGAATATCTGGCTGGGTGTTGTTGGGTGGCACAAGGGTCTCCTCTCCCTCTCTGCTGAGTAGCTCCCTGTCCCCTGCCTCTGGTCCCATGGCCTCTGGTACCACCTGTGAATATAAAAAAATCCTGTTCACATCCTTTGCATGGAAACAACACACACACACACACACACACACACACACACACACACACACACACAACACACACACACACACACACACACACACATACACACACACACACAACTACACTGACACATGCACCATTGCAACACTAGTTCTCACTCAGTCTTGTTTCAAGCACACACACATACACACACACACAAACACACACACACACACAACTACATGCAACCATATACACACAACTCACACACAGACACACGCACACACACAGCTACACACACATACAGACACACACAGCTACAAACACAAACACACACACACACACACACACACACACACACACACACACACACACACACACAAGTACAGTGATGACACAAACACACTCAGTCAGTCAGTGCCACGCCCACACACTCATTCAGCAAAGTCTTCTCTTTTGCAGTCACTGCTCCGTGATAACACTCCGTTTATCAACACACTGACACAAGACAATAACAATGGGTCTTACCTACGCTTCTGCCAACGCCTGACCGTCTGTGACTGACGCAAGCTCGCTTGACCACGAGCAGGCTGCTCCACCGTGTCAGTTCCGGTGTTAGCTGTGTAGCAGACGACACTTGTACTAGATGTCCAGTTTCACTCCCTCCCCTCCCCCTCTCTGAGCCATTGTTCCTTGCCTGGCCTTCACCCTCTTCAAAATCTGGGTCAGTTACAGCCTCCAAACTCGGCTCTCTCTCCTCTTGCTGGTCTATTCTCGTAACTGCGATGTCAACACGCCCCCTCCGCTCCACTGGACTGCTGTTTCGACATTTTCCTCCTCATTTGACGTAGCAGTTTCGTCATAACAACTGAATTCGTCGTCCTCTATCAATTGTAGAACTTTCTCATCATCAGTGGTAACAAAATCACTGTAATCTTTTGCTGTTCGCTTTCATTTCACGCCACTTCGGCCAGGTTGAGTTTCGTCATCCGCCATGTTGATCAGTGGGTTCGAAAGTTGCAGGGGGTGGTTTGGGAAAGAGCCCAGACTGACTCCTTGAAATCTCATTGGATCCTTCTACTTATACATATTCATTGCAGACACACTAAACGTTGTGATTGGAGTGAATTGGGAACCTCTGGTCTTACTGTGGAGATAGGAAAATTCCACTACTGACGCGAACGGAGATAGCCGTTCTACGGCACTTTTTAGACCATAGGTGCAGAACGGAAATTGCTGTCCCATGGCAGTCTAAGGGTTAAGGGATTGTGTACACCAAAATTAAGAACATGAGGAAAAGGATAATGTAGACTATAAACTCAACATGAAACCAGTGGCAGTGCTGAATACTTTTACACTATTACTTTAAAAGATAGACATAAATACCTGCACAAGGAAAAAACAGAAATAATGGATGGCACTATACTATGGCGATATGTTTTCCCTGGACAGAACAATCTGCATTTCACATATGAAAATTCTATCTGACAAAAAAAAAAAATTCCAATCCAATCCTACCAAGTATTTACTGGGACAGTGTTAAAAAGCTCTGAATGATAAAATGATGCTTTCCAATTCCAAGTGTGAGATTTGTAGCAACAGTGAAACTTAAACTAAAAAGCTGATGTACGACATTCAAACAGACTGTTGCAATAAGAAAACAACAGACTGTTGCAATAAGAAAACAACAGACTTTGCAATAGAAAAACAACAGACTGTATTGCAATAAGAAAACAACAGACTGTTGCAATAAGAAAAAACAGACTGTTGCAATAAGAAAACAACAGACTGTTGCAATAAGAAAAAGACAACAGACTGTTGCAATAAGAAAACAACAGAAGCTGATTGTTCAATAAGAAAACAACAAGTGCTAAGTGATATTCAATGTCTACTTTGCAATGCACAACTGTTCTCACGACTGTTGCAAACCAATGTTGATATGAATGACTGTTAATGCAACAACCATTTTCATTAAAATATGGCCAGCAATTGCATCAATCTGTGTCTCACCGTTGTTTATCTGTTTTGGCAGATGGCTCATGTATCTGATTCCATGTGAGCACTGCTAGCTGATGTAATGCCTACACCTTTATTCTTGCCACATTACGTACTGTTCTTCAGTCTCAGTCTTTCAAGATCACAAGAAGAACAAAAATCACCATTAGCATGCATGCGCGCATGTCTGTGTCAGAGAGGGAGACACACAGAGTGTCGCTAAAAAAGGAAATTTTTACTCTGAGATTCAACACCAATGATGAGACTACCGAGAGTAAAAATTATTTCAGCGAATATAATGTAAAGTCCTAAAGTGTTCACACATTCAAATATCACAATTATAACTTTACCTCGTGGGGAAAAGGTATGAGGGTAGTGGTGGCGTCCAGCATCTTGCGCAGAGCTGTCCATTTTGCTGCTAGTGTTGGAAGCACTGGAGTCAGAAGGAAGATTGTGAAAGATGCGCTTGTAATGGTTATACACTGCTACTGCCAGAACCTTTTTGGCTTGGTCTTGTCCCACCACAAACCGATCCAAGTATTCATAAATCTGAGTCAGACAAGAGGAACAGCACAATGTTCACATTATCTAAGTGTTTAACTAGTCACATCATTCAAGGGTTTCCTACCTAAACATTTCTTTTCAACTGAAAAACAAGTGTGACGCATTATATTCATCATGCATAATCACCAGTCATGCTCATTACCTTCTCCAATCATGCCCATTATCTTAAGTAACAAAGGGAGAAAAGAAAAAAAAAGAATATACACTTAAAACCTAAAATACAAGGGGCTACCTCATCTCCTAAGTTTAACAAGTTAAACTGTTATTTTATTGTTACTTTTTGTTTAAAGCCAAGCTCACTGTGTAGAGCTATATTAGGGCTACAAAACACACACTATATTTCAACAGGGAAAAAAAAAGAAAAAGAAAATTAAGCACAAATAACAATGCATTTGCGCACATAATGCACGGAGATGCACCTGGTGTTGACCATTCTGTCCAATTTATCATACAAAACATACCTGAATACAAATTTAACTGTTACTTTACTGTTACGTTTTGTTTAAAGCCCAGCTGACTGTGTAGAGCTATATTAGGGCCACAAAACACACACTATATTTCAACAGGAAAAAAAAAAGAAAAAGAAAATGAAAATTAAGTAGGCCTAGACATATCAATGCATTTGCGCACATAATCTACAGAGATGCACCCGGTGTTGACCACTCTGTCCTATTTATCATACAGGAGATTAAAAAATCATACCTGAATACAAAATTTAACCATGACTAAGGACACTTAAACATAAAATTCATAAAAAATGAAACTTCTTTCTCTCTCTATCTCTGTGTCTCATGACTTGGCATATTTGAAATCAATGCTCATTATCTTAAGTACTGAGTTTTCAGATAAACTGATTTTTTATATCGATTGTGTAAAGAAGTTTAAAACAATGAAGTACATTTTATGCACTGTTATCCAGCATTCTATAATATTCAAGAAAAATATATTCAACTAAACATTACAGACAACTTTCTCTATTTAAATTCACTTTATTGATGAGGTAATCAGGGTAATCAATAACCTGTAGAAAACATATTTGGCGTCTGAGAGCTCACAAACGTAACAGCAAGACAGAACATCAAAATCATCTTAGGAATGGGCTCTGTGTACACAAGAACCAGTGCCTGATATTTTTTGCCTCTCATTTTATTTTTTCAGAAGAAGTTTTCATATTTTCCACAGAGAAGCGATTAACTTTCAGCTGAAATTTGCTTTTTAGCAGACATTTCTCATGCCTGCCTAAATCACAAATACTCTGTATTCTGTAACTCTCTGCCTCTCACACATACACACACAAACACACACACACACACTGTATAATGACATGCTCACTTCAACTCACTTTAGACAACTTTAACCACTCTGTGCCACAGGCGTATACATACGTCATGATAATGTATATCTCATTTGCCAAGTAGGTATATGTACATTCACATCACATCAAGAATTTTCCCACCTCCATTTATAAGATGGGGAATCACAATTTGCTTATTTCGAATCCCAACTTTTCGAACAAAATCATATGGTGAGCGATCCTTTTCTTTTCAAGCCCCTTCCTCATGGAATTCACTTCCCTACCCGCTGAGGCACAAAACAAGTCTTCAGTCATTTAAATCTGGCTTGAAAACGCATCTCTTTCCTCTCTGAAATTTATTAACCTAAAAGAGCTATGCTGTCTGCGCGCTAGCGTGCTTCTGTGTATGTTATTGCTGTGCGCCTATAGATATGTCTCGGGGTGGGAGGAGGATATGTGTGTGTGTGCCAGAGAGTAGGTACTAATATTTGATATTATTAACGGTGTGTATGTGCTTGTGGGATGGAGTGACAGAGGTCCGCCATGTATGATGAAAATTATATTAGGCCTATGTTTCTATGTTCGATGTAATGTGTATTGTACAGTTTGTAAGCGCTTAGGGCTTTCCAGAAAGATTAGGCGCTCTAAATGCCCTTAATAATAATAATAATAATTCATATAAATCAGAAAACTCTGTCCATCTACATGAATTTTGCATGAAGTCAGCAGCAAATCACACTCTGCTATGGTCATTGCACTGCAGCGTTTGTAACTACCACCTCACAGATTCCGACCTTTCTTCCAAAATAGCTAAGGACAATGCTTCCACTGGGCCAAGTGAGAAAGACAGCTTGTTGCCAAAGGTTTTAGCTATTTCATCACAGCACATACTGAGACATTCTTTAGGTGAACTCTGACTGACCAATACTTCAGACTGGGTGACTACCAAGGGGTTTGGGGAGGACAGTGATGGAGGTTTTGTTTACAGCTTTTCAGCTGATGCCAATGTGCCAGCACATCTAGTCAGTGAAGCTGGTTTCAAATGTGTGGTACATGGCCAGCTGAAACACAAAAGCCCAGTGCAACATGTGGTTATCACAACTGCTGATTCTATCTTCTGTCTGAGTTTCTGTCTGCTGAGAGGAAATGCAAAGAAAGTGGTGGGCGTGGCAGTAAGAGAGTGGAGTGAGTGTGTGTGTGTGTGTTTGTGTGCGTTTGTGCATTACTATTCAGCACATTATATGCACATAGGGTTTGGAGATGTATCTCCAATACATTTATTCTTGGAATAGTTTGTTTTTTATATTACTAATCCATAATATATAATAATAATTTGAGTGAAATTTATGTCATTTTTATGGCCCATTCTTCATTAACCAAAGTGTCAAATACAGTTTTAACTGTCATACATGAATAGTCTGTTCATTTCCCTTTCTGAAAAAAAGGTTATGATTACTTTCATGCTATAATTTGCATGCTAGAATTTTGTGTTAATTATTACCCTATCCATGCAAAAATCACTTGGCAAATGGCATACACTAGCAAAACAATGTACGTGGCACTGAAGGGGTTAAAGTAAAACAAAACTCAACCTACCTTTACTAAAACTCACTGTACACTTTTAACACCAAAACCATGTATACCTTTCTTGGAGGGGGTGGGGGTTTTCTTTTCTGTCCCAGTTTATTGTCTTGATTTTCCTTGAAGGTTTTCTTGGAGTCAGTTTCAGACAGGACAACAAAAAAGTGATGGCACTTTTCACACTTCACAAAGCGCGTTGATGCTGAAACAAGATCCGAAGACTTGCTGTCTACAAGGATCCCACAGTACAAAAACAAAAACTGATTAGCATAACTGAAACTATGAAATCAAACTATCATTTCTCAGTGATCTGATTTTTTTTAATTTGTATCTTTAGCATAAAAAGTGGTCCATTGTGGGTCACAGTATACCAGAGAAAAAGGCAAAGGCACAACATTCATTGCCAACAAACAAAAATTATGTCAATTCATTGAAATATACAGAAAAACTGAAAAAAATGCTTACTTAAAAACTGAAAAAAGCTTACTTACATTTACAACAGCTATTACAAATCATAATAATAAACTCATGAATTAAAATCCAACACAAACACAAATAAACGAAAATAACAGAAATATGTTTATAAAATAAACTGAAGCCTGATAACGCATCAAATTCATATAAATGAAATCAATAAGATGCAAGAGACGTTTATAACAGGTAAAACATCATACAAAACTGGCAAATTAAATATAAATGAAAAAAATTAAAAAAACAAAATGTAAAGTAACACAAGAAAACCCCAAAACAAAATGGAAATGTAACTGAAAGAAACTATAATCCAGAAAGTTTAAAACTGTGCATATAAAAAGCAACGTAACAAACTAAAATGCTAACGTCAATGACACTGTGAAGTCAATTCATTTCATAAGTACAACTTCAGTTATCATGAATTTGTTATATTTGTTATACTATAGTAAAGTCCATTTCTTCGTTTGTGAGAAGTTCAGTTTCAGATCAACAAACTGAAACTTCAGAGTCACTTTCATCATTTCACTGCACCAAGATGACAATTTAGTTTTTCTACGTTTCTAGTGATCTGATTAGTAAAGTGTGAAGTTTTTCATAAATTCAATATCATTCCACAGTTCAGATTACAGCTGGTCCTCTCCAAGAACTGAACATAATGGACAAAAAAAAAAAACCAATATGCAATGGTTTACATGACCCGTGATGGATGACACTGTGAAATGTACGATCGCAAATCACAGTTATTTACAAAAACAATAGATTCGTTCTAGAGCACATAGTGAAGCTAGAATAAAGTAGGAAAGGAGGACAAAAGATTGTCATACGGCATTTGCCCCAAATTTTCTGAAGGCAACCTCTATATACTAGCCAGGAGCTGCCTTCAGAACATTTGGGGTGAGCACAATGTTAGCCCTGTAGCAAGCCCAGTCACAATTTAAGTGTCATAAATATACCTTCTGTATCAAACAGCTATATTTGATCACTGGTGTGCAGGTGTGCATGCACATACATCCACTAAGACTTATCAAAGTGCATGACACCAACACTGACAGCACGCACACACTTCAGTATCTTAACCTATATCATAGTGCATGACACTGACACTGAAAGCATGGATACACTTTACTATCTTATTCTCTACCTATATCAAAGTGTATGACACTGACACTGACAGCACACATACGCTTTCGTATCTTATTCTCTACATAAGCAACTGCATAAAAGCATTACAAGGCAGAAAATCCACTCACACACCATCTGTTGTGTACAAATATCACAAAACAGGTATCAACTGGCAATAAACTCACCCACCAACTATTATGAATATCACAAAACAGAAAATCAACTCGTGTACCATTTCTTGCTTACAAATATTACAAAACTGAATCAACTTACAGACAAACGTCTCCACATGTGTGCATGGGTCTCCACACTTAGGGCAGCATAACTGATTTTTGTCTCCTCCACCCTTGCCATTCTTGGACCCAGACACAGAATCATTGTTACCACTGGAGGAGGTTGGTTTCTTATCACCACCATTGCTTTCTGTGGTGTTCCCATTGCTGCCAGACTTGGAAGACTGAAATCTATTAGCAACATAGCAGACTGGTCCAGATGTGAAGACAGACCTGTCTGGCATGGGACTTGACTGATGTGATGATGACAGACGACCATGTGCAACACATGTTCCTGCAAGCAAACACATTTTCATACTTATCATAGTATATTAAGCTTCCGGTTTATTTCCTGTTTGGCATCCACTATGTATACTATTTCAAGAGTGCTTGTTGTTTTCCAACTTGCTTCTGAATTAGGGACATGATATTATCACAATGTGGAAAATGTGTATGTGCACAATTACAGAGTTCTGTTTAATTCACTCAGTCATGGGTTTTCTCCCTAACCACTGAGCCATCAAAACTTTAAGCAAACATAAACAAACACACTCTCACACTAAGTAACCAAAATCTGTGAGTTTAACAGAGAACAAAGAAGGCCACATGACTTGGCTAGCAGGCAGCGATGTCAGAGATAACAGCAGCACAGCTGGTGCTGAGTACTGGCCGTATAACTGTAAGTAGGTCACAACTAACTGGCCAGAAATCACGGCATCTGAACAGCTGTGACACATATATGTGCACGTCTACAATACTGGAATCACCCAACAGAATGATAGGCCCTCACTTCAGCTTCAGTTATAGCTGCCTTTGCATATGTTGGTGGAGTTTTTTTCATTTCAGACGGTTTGGCGACATGTTTCTTCAGCAAAATAAAGCATTTTTCATCACCATTTGTGTTTGCCTGATTTTTTTATTGTTTTTATTTTGTCTGTGGTTGTGACAAAAAAGGCGCCAGAAAGTGGGACATGGCTTGGGTTGAAACTTGTACAACAGTGTAACTTATTCAGAACAAGCAACACACAAATGAATTGTGTGTGTCCTGCTAGTAAATAAAACATTAATCCCACTCACAATGAGCCATTGCAAAACTTCATGCAATAAGTTGCGTTTGGTGCGTTCAAAAATATGGCGATCATGCGTTTCATTAGTGTCCACTGATAACGCTTGTATTCCGTTCTACCCACACAACACAGTTGTGCTTCAACTGATTCAAAATTACTCCAAAATGCATCTTAGGGGATCGTTCTTCCAGCTCACAATTCAGTTCGTTGAAATATGAAGCTGAATGCAAGTTTCTCTGAAGGTGTTTACAGCGCGGCACGTTTTGCTTCCTAGTGTAACGCACACAACCTATCCTTCTTGCTCATCATCAAAATCAATTATCTTGGCCCCATCCTCTGAATCTAAAGTGTTTGAGAACAAAGAAAATATGTACGTGACAACGGGCACATGGCCCGTGTATGCTCAAACACAAGCTGGACATTTGTTGACTCGTCTCCACCCGACACTTTGAAATGCACATCACATCTGCTCGACATTACCACAAGTGTCGGCATCGCCTGTTTGGTGTGTGTGTGTGGCAAGCAAACTGAGGTAAGGAAACAATTTTGCTTTTATTGTTTATTAAAAATATTTAAGATTTTCTGGATAAAACTCAGTAAAAGAGTAAATAATGATCGATTCTCTCTAAATGCGAATCAAATGTGGGCACTTGCGATTGTTTCTGTAGTAACGCACAAACATTTCAATATGATATCAACTGTGCATGAAAATGTGGAAACTTTCTTAAGTTTACAGTGTACAGGCAAGTCTCTTTTATTTCGCAAAACTCAGCATGCATTCATGATGTTACGTGTACAACAAATCATAGTCGTGGGATTCTGCAGAAACGAAAGCGGTAATTTCTCGTTTCTCTTGTAGCGCACGTAACGAATAAACGTTATATGGAGCATTTTCGTTGACACTTTTTGTTTATACAAGCTTTACTGCGTGTGTTGTGACTATTAAAAATATTGTGAGCCCTACTGTTTGTGTTTTGGAAAGGAACGCTCTCAGCAAAAAGGAAATTTCGTGGAATAGTTTTAAGTGCCACTGGTTTTAGATTCCACGGCAACGCACGCTTGCTGAATCATTGTTATCAATTTCCGTTTCGCAACAAATTGATGTCTTTGGACAGAAAGCAAACGATTATGGTATTCCAATTACATGGTCCAGTTAAAGGCATACAGCTGTTGAAATCTACAGAGAATTTTTAAAAGTCGGCACTTTGTGAGCGTGAGTTACTGCAGAGACGAAATATTGTTGCAGATTTTGTTTCAAGGTATGCATGTCACAGTCTTTATGTATTTTGTTTCTTTTTCCCCAGCCACTGAACTGTAGATCTAGATCTATTCTTTCTTTGAAGATGAATACTCCAACTGCAAATTAAGAGAGAAGGAAAGTCATATTAGCTACCTTGCCAAAAGAAAAGTTCGTTAGTTACAGTGGAAGCGATTCAGATCTATTGAGATGACAGTTGTGCTTCCTCCTTACGCACATTTTTAATCGGACTTACCTGAAACTGGCTCAGCATACACTACAGATCTACATTGTGCTTTTTATGCCTTACTTTTGAGTGGCAATTAAAAGATTACTTGTTAAAACAACGGATTGGATTATACTTCTTGTTTGTGCGCTACAGAGAAACCACTCTCACTCCTTGTCTTGATCTACCTACTTTCTATCTACCTTCTGAAGAAGCTGCAAACGCATTCTCTCAGTTCTTTTTTGACAAGATTCAGAAAATCATGCAGACTTTCCCACAAATTCATCACAATCTAACTGCTGCATCCTCTGCTTGTGTCCTGATGCAATGTCTGATTTTGAGCCCATCTCACTTGAAGCCATCAGAAACTGTTGTATAAGTCCAAACCAACCACTGCAGCTGTAGATCCAATTCCGACAACACTCCTTCTAGAATTTTCGGACATTCTGCTTCTGTAATTCAGGAAATCATAAATCTCAAGCCTTCAGTCGGACCGTTACCCAACCTCTTAGCAAGCTATTGTCAAACCACTACTCAAAAAGCCTGGTTTAGACCCTGAGATCCTAAATAATACCGTCCAGTTTCGAACTTGCCATTTCTTTCAAACTTATAGAGAGAGCCGTTGTGGATCAGTTGACAACACATCTGTCTCACACAATCTCGAAGTGAGGTTCCAGTCAGCGTACAAATGTGGACATAGTACTGAAACTGCACTTCTCCGCATATTAAATGACCTCCTTTCTTTCTTGACCACGGTGACAATGCCATTCTTGTTCTGCTAGACTTGAGCGCTGCTTTTGATACCATGGATCCACCCTTCTCTTGCAGCGTCTTCACACTGAAATCGCCTGAACAAAACTGTCTTGTTATGGTTCACTTCATATCTTTCTGAGAGATCTCAAAAAGTTCTTGTCCGGTCTTCATATTCGAAAGAAACACCTCTCTTACAGGCGTTCCGCAAGGATCGGTCCTCGACCTCTTCTCTTCTCTCTATACACAAGACCCCAGGCTTCTCTGATTGAACAGTTCAATGTTGACTTTCATTTCTTTGCGGATGATTCCAACTCTATTCCCGCCTTCCCTCCGACAATACTCTCGCTCTGAATCAAAAAAAATGTTGAATTTGCTGTCCTGAAATCAAAACATTGGATGTCTGCAAACCGTTGAAGTTGAATGAAGAAAAACTGAAGTTCTGCTGTCGGAACTGCTCCTAAAAGAGAAATTGTCCCTTTTCTTCACTTTCGGTCTGTAGTGCAGACATCCCTTCTCGAAGAAAGTAAAAACACTAGGATTTTTCTGGATGCTAATCTCTCGATGCGTGATCAGATCAATTCAATCATCAGAACTTGCTACTGCCATATCGATCTCTTGGTAAAGCCGCCAGTTACTTGACTATTCAAGCTGCTAAGACTGTTGCTGTCACACTAGTACTCTCAAAATTAGACTACTGTAATAGTCTACTTGCTGGTCTCCCTCAGGTGAAAATACAGCGTCTGCAGCTGTACAAAACGCAGCTGCCAGAGTAATCTCTAGATGCAGGAAGACTGAACACATAACTCCCATCTTACGGAATCTGCACTGGCTCCCAGTTCAACAACGCATCAATCACAAACTACTAACTATCACCTACCGTGCACTCAACTCTAGTAGTCCTTCTTATCTTAAAGATCTTCTTTCTGAATACAAACCTGTTCGCAGTCTGAGATCTGCTTCCAAGTCTCTTCTTCATGTTCCTGGGACAAGGGATGTTAAAACCAAAAGATATGGTCAGCGAGAATTTAAATACCTTGCCCCTACCAAGTGGAACATGCTTCCCATGAGCATCAGGGAGAAAAAGACTCATTCATCCTTTAAATCTAGTCTCAAGACACACTTTTTCTAATGTTGTATGGGATTGCTTATTTGAATGTTAATACCTTGAATGCCTTTATGAATGTTGGTGCAAAGGCTGTGTGGAATTGTTTTTGTGCCCCCCCCTCCCCCCCACCGTGCGCCGCGAGCATGCTTTTATAGCATGGAGATTTTTGTTGCGCGATATAAATTTTCATTCATTCATTCATTCATTATCATTAAATTACTATTAATATTATCATTACAAAATTAATATCAGTATTATTGTTGCTAGTCATTATTCTACAATGGACTGGTAAGGATACATTGTTTTGAAGGCAGTACCATGGTCATAATTTTGTCCAATAGGACAGTTAGTTTTAAAAAAATTAACCTACTGTAGGTTTTAAAAACGTACATAGGCATAAGATCTGATCAATACAGTGTCGCTTACACTTCTTAATGTTGAAACTTTTAGTTCACCTTTTCCACATTATACAATAATCAAAGCATTTATTCAGAGCTCTGTGTGTTTGAGTATAAATGTGTGTGTGTGTGCGTGTGTGTGAGATTTCCAGGTTAAGTCAGAAGGTGGTGAGACACTGGTGAAATTTCTGCGAGACAGAAGTGGACACTTCAGCTTTCCAGATATTGATGACATTGCTTGAGTGGCCAATGACAACCTGAGTCTTCTGCAGCCACTGACCATTAACCAACGCGGGCACCATATTTTTACTGTTTAAAAGCTACACCAATGCAGTGACTTTACAGCTCAAGTTGTGAAAATGTGACCAAAAATGGAATCTCAACATGAACTGGTGAACTAATCCCCCCCCCCCCCCTCCTGCTTATGACTTCCAGCAATCCAAGAATGCACCAATTCAAAGAATGAATTAGTGAAAGGCTGAATCAACTGAATTAGTGCATTTCCACTCATATGTATCACTGTGTGACATCTAACAAATAGAATTCAATATTCACTGAAATCCAAGAAATTATAAAATCCTGTCAATTTGAAGAAATTGCTCAAAATCCAGCTAAGTCATTGCATACAGCATATTGTTAAGTCCTGCAAACAAAAATTAACAATGTTGAAAACAATCTAATGCATCAAGAGCTCCTAAATGTAAAAACAGTGATTTATTCTGATGTTGCTCGATGGAATACAAGAATGGTTTCCCATTTGGATTCCACGTAATGCACGCAACATTTCCCAGTTACATAAATATGACTATGCCCAAATGCTCATCATTGTCATAGAAAGAAAGCTTTTAATATGTTGTCTAAAATAAATCAAGATACCTCCATATCACAGCTCTACCATTGTCAGCGAAAAATTAAGCTGCAATGTTGCGTGGGTTACGGTTTCCACCTATACATAAGTGTATATTCAGGACATGGTTAAGTTCTTCTGTTCAAGTTTAATACTGGACACATGACCTTAGGTGTCTGCATTGATGGCATCATCCTTTCCATAAAGTCTGGTTATTTTATCTAAAAAAGCAGTACCAAGTGGAAACCATGTAATGCACATCACACCAGTCACTTGTTTACATGTTGCTGATTTTTAGTGAAGTCTTTAAATGAACTCTGTTTACTTTGTTCCTGTTTATTAAAGGTATGTCTAAACTCTTCAAAAATGTGTTTTGCTTGCTTTTTTAATTAATTTTAATTTTTCACCCTCATGTCCCAGGTCTTATTCTAGTATTGTAGACGTGCACATATGCATAGGCCTACATACACACAACACACAAACAAACACAATGTCACACAGTTATGACACAACTACAAAGAAACTTTTAGAAAACTCTATCAAAGACCAGCCTTTCTAAGTTTCTGCTGTGTCTTTGATAGAGTTTTCTAAAAGTTTCTCATATCTTTTTTTTTTTTTTTTTTTTTTTTCTCCTCTACGCCCATCACGGGCAGGAGAATGATGATGATGATCAAAGACCACCAAATCACTGACTAGATTAGATATCAGCTTGTGAAAGGCTGGATCTCAAGAAATCCAAATCAGAACCAGAAAAAAAAAAACACACAAAAACAGAATCAGAACATATGTAACAAAATAAGACGGATGCAAATTTTCAGTCAACTGGCCTTTGTCAATCATACACAAACGACAACAAAGAGTAAAAATCAAGGAGAAATAATGGATAACACAGATGACACAAGACAACAGTCATTTCACTTTCTTACTCAATGAAACATTAGGGAAGTCTTGATGTTTTGACCCTCAAATCTGTGTGTGTATAATTTGTTAACTTTCAAGTAAAGAACAAATACACGTCTTTGCTATTTTTTGTGTATCCCCCATATCCAGAGCACTTTCACTAAGTTTCAGAACGAATAGTATATATACGTATATATATATATATACCCAAATTGTGAAAAAAAAAATTTTTTAAATGTAAGCAAGAAATTTCCCCTCTTCTTCTTTTTCTTTCTTTGCTTTCTGTCACCTCTTCCTGTCAATTCTCTGGCTTGCTGGTTCATTCAACTTAATGTGTTCTATAAAGCATATTCAATATATAATATATATATACTCACTCTTAACACTGATAACTGGGTATATGTACTGGCTGCTTTTCTGGCTCTAAAGAAGTGTGATGTGCAGAAGCAATTTTAAGTAATTTGGGTCAGTTTTTGTATACAATATACATGTTTAAATGTCCTTATTCCTGGTTATATTTGAATTCACATTTGTTTTTTCCAAACCTTCTGGTGATAAACTTGGTGGAACGGCGGATTATTCTCAGATTACATGTGTAAATGCATGAATACATTATTTCATTTTCTTTTCCTTTCTTTTTTTTTTTTATGAGATGTGTATGTTCTGAAATAATCAAACCTTGATTTGATATGTCTATATTATGTCGGCTGGGCTTAAAATAACATTTATATGTCTTTTGTGTAGGCCTATGCTTGTCAAATGTCAAAATTATGCCCCTATCTCGTTTCGTTACTGACTAGCCATTGAATGTACTTTGTATTTTTGCATTTTTCTGGTTCCCACTTGACTGAATGCACGTGATCACTTTGATTTCAAACCAAATCATTCTCTTTCCCCAAGAGGAAAAAGTCGAAGACTAAAATTACATAAAAAAAATTTAGGCCTACCTGTGCCCCTTGCCCGCACTGTCTGCCTCAAAAGTACACGTCCACATCTCGCTGCTCCTGACATGGCTAAATATGGGTCAGCTTTTTACTGTAACACACAAACAGAAAAACTGCTCAACTCACAGCTGACACAAAAACCGATGATGACAAAATTAAGGTAAACAAACACGTCTGCTACATCATCACCGACTTTTCATTCAATCGGTCAGCATCAAATGATGTGTTCAATTCAGCGTCAAAAGACAAGATCGAGGCTCCTCTTCGTCGTTATTTCCCAATTTAGGTGGCGATTGAGCAAAAAGACATGAAAGGTTTCGATCAGACTAAAAGACTATGACTGTCATACACAAAAATCTCAAATACACCTTCAAACCTGTTCGTTGCTTACGTTTGCGTACCCTGCTCTGTTGTGCAAGCCTCACTTTAATCACGCAGCTAGTTCGTTCCGTAAGAGGTCCTTCTCGGCAAGGTCAGGGACGTAACAAATAACGGGAGAAAATGTTAACGTAAATAAAAGATAAATAAAGTAACATTGTTTTATCATTATATCCTTTTCTTATGCAAATAAAGCGATATCAATATCGTATTTGACAAATAAGTGACAAAGAGAGCAGGCAATACATTTACGTTCACTATGATTATTACACCCGCTGAAAACACATAATGAAACTCCCTAGAAAGGAAAATTGACTGATCACCGGATTGTTGACTTTTAAGAATAACGGCAAATTTAGTACCAAAGAAATATCGGGCAATAGATTAAAATAAACATGAATAAATTGGAAGCAGAAAGAATTTATGCTACAAAGGAAATAAATCAGTAGCTGGCCAGAGTGTGAACATTTACGGTTTTAATTTCTACTTCTGATGTTAAGAGCTGTTAACATCTCAAAACAACAAAACATTGAAGCAAACATACACGTATATGCGCGTACACACACACGCACACACACACACACACACACACACACACACACATACACATTCAAGCATACGCACGCACACGCACACACACACATACAAGCGCACGCACGCGCACGCACACACACACACACACATACACACACACACACACATACATACACACACATACACACACACACACACACACACACACACACACACACACACACACACACACACACACACACACACACACACACACACACACCAAGATGAGTGTTGATGAATAAGGTATGTAAAAAAAATGTCGATCTGTTCATAGCAGTTCGGATCATCATCCATAATCATGTGCCCTGTTGCATGGCGCTGGCGATCATGGCCCTACACACGAATCTATCTTCTGTCGCTGCAAGTAGGCCTACATCTCCCACCCTCTCTGTCTTCATCCACTCGGCAAGTCCGTCCAGTATTTTCTCCCTGGGTCTACCCGGTGTTCTTTTCCCCTCCAGCTTTCCTTTTGTGACCAGGTGCTCTAATTTCTCTTGCTTCATAAAATGTCCCATCAATGTTCCTTGGTTTTTCCTAAATTCTTCATTAATGTTCTTTTTGTATTTGCCTCTTTCAAGACTGTCTCGTTTGTTTTCTTTGTCGTCCACAGAACTCTTAACATCCTTCTTAGAAAACCACATTTCAGCTGCTTCAATCTTGTTTTGACTTTGCGTGTTGACTGTCCACGCTTCATATCCATACAACAGTATCGGTTCTCTGTAACACTCAAGAACTCTCTTCCTGATATCAGTTTATAGGCTAAATGCCTTTAGTAAATCTAAGAACGCTTTTCATTTTCTTGAATACCGTTTTGCTTGGCCATTTGGCTATTTTGCATAAGGGGATTTATTGCTTTTTTTGCTTTTTTTTTTTAACCGAATACGACTTCGGTTTCCTTGCTGTCTAGCTCCAGTCCTTCATTTCTGCTTTCTATTTCTATTATATTCACAAGATTTTGCAAGTCTTTTTCATTTTCTCCTTCCTTTCAGCTGGCCATGACTATCATGGAAATATACCACAGTGGTTTCCCGTTGCCTTCCATTGGTTTTTGTACGGACTCTCCGCTAGTCTCTTTGATTCCCACAACTACCCACAAGGCAGTCATCATCATCATCATTATGTGCCCTGCCGCATGGTGTTGGTGATCATGGCCGTCCATACGAATCTATCCTTTGTCACTGCAAGTATATCTCCCACCCTCTCTGTCCTCAACCACTCTGCAAGTCCGTCCAATATTTTCTCCCTGGGTCTACTTGGTGCTCTCTTTCCCCCAGCTTTCCTGTTGTGATTAGGTGCTCAAATTTCTCTTGCCTCATAAAATGTCATACTTGTTGCTTGTTTTTTTCCTAATCTTTTTTATTATGTTCTTTTGTGTCTGCCTCCTTCAAGACTGTCTCGTTTATTTTCATTGCAGTGCATGGGACTGTCAACATTCTTCTTAGAAACTACATTTCAGCTGCTTCAAGCTTGTTCTGACTTTGCTTGATGACTGTCCTCGCCTCACAACGGTACAACAGTATCGGTTCTATATAACATTCAAGAACTCTCTTCCTGATGTTAATTGATAGGTATTTGTTGGTAAGAATGCTTTTCATCCTCCCAAATACTGTTTTAGCTTGGCCAATTCTGTTGGCCATTTCTGATGTGCATCTGCCTTCTGGCAAGATGGCCGTTCCCAGATATTTAAATTTATCAACCTGTTTCAACGTTGTGCCACTTGATGTTTATGTTATTTTGTATGAGGGGATTTCTTGTCCTTTATTGATGACTTCGGTCTTCTTGTTATTCAGCTCCAGCCCTTTATTTTTGTTTTCTATTTCTATTATGTTCACAAGAGTTTATAGGTCTTTTTGCTTTTCTGCAGTTAGAACGGTGTCATTATTTCTTCCAACCTTTGTCCCAGGGCATCAAGGCCGTGCGGGTGGTTTCCTTGTCAGAGTTTACCCCCTTAGCCTTGGTCTCCCGCAGACATCTTACATATAAGGTGTCTGTGGTCCCGAGACAACCACAAGGTAGTGGGATTTTCTGTCGGGGTTTTCTCCCTTAGCCTTGGTCTCTCCCGAGACAACCACAAGGTAGTGGGGTTTTCTGTCGGGGTTTTCTCCCTTAGCCTTGGTCTCTCCTGAGACACCCAGAAGGCAATAGTACTGTTTACCCATAGCTGGGGGTCTGCAACAGGAATGTTAAAATCTGCTTACAAAACTTGCAGAATAATCCTGATTCAGACATTTTCATATTTTTGGTGACCGACCCCCCCCCCCCCTTCCCCCCAAAGTGAGTCCATTACCAGCATTTGCAAATTCCCATGCGACTATGCGACTAGACCAGTGAATGTGTAGCGAAATAATTAATGCATAATGCATAAGTCCGTGGTTTTCATCCCCTGTCAGCCTACCCCCCCCCCCCCCCACAAATACACACACACGCACACACACACACACACGCACACACACGCACGCACACGCACGCACGCACACCACACACAGACACACACACACACACACACACACACACACACACACACACACACACACACACACACACACACTCACACACACACACACACACACACATGCCAAATAAAAACTGCATAGCTTTGGCTCTACGGAAATATACTTTTAGCTATTGATGTGTGACATGAGCAAATTCTTCTTAGTTTTTCACATGAATTACACGCTGATAGTCAGAGCCACAGTCATGAACATGACATGTAGAGGCGAAGAATGTATTTTCTTTACTTCAAAAAACGTAATAATTATATAGGTTGCTGTCTTTGTTCTCTTATAGAATACTGTTTCTGTCTCCTGTCAGAGAAGCTGAGGTTGAATTAACCGTCTTATGTAATTATGAATCACTTTACCTCCTTCCTAAATACGTGCAACTTTCTTTAATCTCCCATAAAAACGGGAGGTTATTTTATATCAACCAAATAGAGGTGTAGGTGTGGATGTCTCTGTATATGTCTGTGAGTGTTTGAGACAATTAAAATATATTAGCGAGATTTTTTCAGCTGCTTCTGGGTCGATCGTTGACAAATTTGGGCCAAAGGTGTAAACTGCTGAGGAGTTGCAAATGTGTAAGTTTGGAAGTCATGGCGCCAAGGTCAAGGTCACACGGCCGAAACGATTTATGTACCCACAATCAGTACATTTTCAAGAATTAAGACGAGTAAACAGCACTGTGACTTTCTAAAAACATCGGACTATATTTTTATTGTTTTCATTTCTGTGACAGTCCAACATTGTCTTCTATTCAAATCAAGGATTTTTGTTGTAGGGTTTGTTTTGAGTTTTGTTGGTTCTTGTTAATGCTCCTGATAATATATTTTGTAATGGTGCAAACCCTCCAAAGGAGAGGGCTGGATGTGAAAAAAGCATTCATGTAGGCCTACTGATGCTACCACCCTCGGAAATAAAAGTGTGTTCTTGTTCTTATTCTTGTTCCTTTGTTTTCAGTAACCGTGAGAAACACGAGATTAAATTAGGATTTTCTGTAATACTTTTTTGTGTATAAACAGAGATCGAGATAGTAAAACTGGCCAGACCATCTTCTTTTATTTTGCTTTGTTTTGTGTTGTTTTCCAAACAAGAAGCAGTCGTCAATGACATCCACATTCTTCTGGCCCGGTAAGAACCAAGGAATATCAAGCTATCATATTCAAGGCATGAAAACAAATATGGTGACTGATGTGACTGTGGGATTGACTCTGAAACTTTTAATTTTTAACAATCCACCTTGGTTTGATGAGTTTCCTGTGTGAAACAGTTGCTGTTTTTGTCCTGAATGGTGCTGATTTGATTTTGCTTTTGTTTGGTCAAGTCGTTTACGATTTGTGTCGTTATTGTCATATTGTTGTTCGATCCAACTTTCCTTTGCGTTCTTCATTTCTTTACCAACCCTCTTGTTCACTTAGCTGCCACGTTACTTTTCCTTTCCTTCCTCGGTGTTCTATTTAAACTTTTAGGCTTCTTCTAGTGTCACAAACCATGGATCAGCACAACAATGATAATGCTTGTTAAAGAAAAGAGAAAGGCAAGGAAACATGGAGACAGCCATAGATATAAAAGCCTACGCAACAAATTCAGGCAGCAAATTAAATAACATAAAAAAATTGGTTAGAAGAAGAATATTTACGGATTACAGAATTTGACAATGTTGTTTCTGAAGCACACTGCACCATCTGTTGCGGTCGGCAGCTCTGTCTTCCCAGTTCTGTGTGCTGATGTTCAAAGCTTTCATATCGCTCTTGCAGGCGTCTTTGTATCGTAGCTTGGGCGGCCAACAGATCTCTTGCCGGAGACTAGTTCACCATAAAGGATATCCTTTAGGATACGTCCATCTTCCATCCGGCGCACGAGGCCAAGCCAACGCAGCTACGTTGTCTGTGTTGTATGTGCATGGTGGGCAGACCAGCGCGAGCTAGGACCCGGGCATTTGGTATTTTGTCGTGTCACTTGATGCCCAGGATACGGCAGCACAAACGAAAGCTGTTCAGCTATCGCTCTTGTTTGGCATATGTTTTTCATGTTTCGCTGCCATACAATAAAGTGCTGATGATGCAGGCTTTGTACACTGCCATCTTGGTCGGAGTTGTCAGCTTTGGGTTCTGCCAGATGCGAGCAGAAGTCGGCCAAAGGTTGCTGCAGCCATGGCCATGCACTTTGTGATCTCGGCATGGAGGGACAGATTGTGGACAGATGATGGACCCGAGGATTGTGAATTGATGGACGACATCAAGTTGGTAGTTGTCGATGATGATGACAGGTGGAATGCCCATGTCTTTTTCAGGCTGATAGTCAGACCAAAGTCTTTGCAAGCTTGAGAAAATGTGTTTATTAGGCACTGGAGTTTTTGCTATGTGTTTGAGGTAACAGCAGCAGCATCGGCGAAGAGCAAGTCTCTGATAATGGCCTCGTGCACCTTTGACTTTGCTTTCAGTCTTGCGAGGTTGAAAAGTCGTCTTTCGAATCTGGTGTGTAAGTACACTCTTTCCGTTGCTGTCCCTAAAACATGCGCCAGGAGCACGGAGAAGAAGATGCCGAACATGGTGGGAGCAAAGACACAGCCTTGCTTGATGCCGCTTTTGATGTCAAAGGGTTCGGACTGGATAGTTGGTTTCATATCGTCGTGGAATGTTCTGATTAGATTGTGAAGCTTTGGAGGACATCCTATGTTCAGGAAAATGTTGAACAGTCCATCCTTGCTGACCAGGTCACAGGCCTCGGTGAGGTCGATGACAGCAACAAAGAGGGGCTTTTGCTGTTCTCTGCATTTCTCTTGTATTTGACGAAAGGGAAAAAATCATGTCCACTGTAGAGTGTACTGATCGGAAGCCGCACTGGGACTCAGGGAAGATGCGCTCAGCTAGCTTTTGGAGACGCGCCAACACGACTCGAGCGTACAGTTTGCCTACGATATTCAGTAGGGAAATGTCCATATAGTTGCTGCAGCCGCTTCTGTCTCCCTTGTTCTTATAGAGGATGACGATCTTTGCCTTTCTCCTTCCCTCCAACACTGACAGAGGACATCGTGTATTGGCTGCAGGACGGTGTTCGTCCTTGATGAGGTCTAGAGGGATACTATCATTACCATGTGCTTTGTTGATTATTCCACGGATTTTAATCGGGTAAGACACGAAGAATTGATCAACCAGCTAGAAAGGCTCAATACTGATGGAAAAGATCTAAGAATAATCAGAAATATGTATTGGGAACAAACAGCAGCAATGACAATAGAAAACGATATGAGCTCTTTCCAAAATATCAAAAGATGGGTCAGGCAGGGTTGTGTTATGTCACCAGATTTGTTTTCACTCTACAGCGAATCCATCATGAGAAACCTAGAGGAATGCCCTAGGATAAAGATTGGAGGAAAAATGACAAACAAACAAACAAAACAAAAAACATTCGTTACGCATATGACACCGTGCTAATTGCAGGTAATGAAAAAGACCTACAAAACCTTTGAATATAATAGAAATAGAAAGCAAACCTAAAGGGTTGGAGCTAAATAGCAAGAAGACTGAAGTCATAGTAACCAGAAATTCCCTCATGCACAATAGCAGCAATTGTCACAACACTGAGGCAGGTTGATAAGTTTAAATATCTGGGAATGGTCATCTCACCAGACGGCAGACGCACATCAGAAATAGCCAGCAGAATCGGCCAAGCCAAAACAGCATTCAAGAAGATGAAAAGTGTTCTTACCAAGAAACGCCTATCACTTAACTTCAGGAAGAGAGTTCTTGGGTGTTACGTAGAACTGATACTGTTGTACGGTTGTGAGGCGTGGGCAGTCAACACGAAAGGTCAAAACAAAATTGAGGTAGCTGAAATGTGGTCCCAAAGAAGAATGTTGAGAGTTCCATGGACAGCAAAGAAAACAAACGTGACAGTCTTGAAGAAGGCAGATACAAGATGATCATTAAAAAGAAGATTACGAAAGCAACATTTATAGGACATTTTATGAGGAAAGAGATTAGAGTACCTGGACACAACAGGAACGCTGGAGGGAAAGGGAACACCAGGTAGATCCAGGGAGAAAATATTGGACGGACTTGCAGGATGGCTGAGGACGGAGAGGGTGGGAGATGTACTTGCAGCGACAAGGCCATGGTGGTCAACGCCATGCTGCAGGGTGATGATGATGATGATGATGATGATGATGATGATGATGATGATGATGATGATGATGAATGAGTGAGATTTTTTCAATGTGTGTCTATGAATACATTGTGCAAAAGTGTGTGTGGCGTCTTCTGTGGATCTACTATGAGTCGCGAAATAGATTCAACATATAGTCATCTTGTACTGATACTGTCATTTATTGCTATAAAAATAAATGTACATGTTTAATGTTATCCCCTTGCACGCACGCGCACGCACACAACACACACATACACACACACACATACACACACAAGCACACACACACACACACACACTACACACACACACACACAGACACACACACACACACACACACACACACACACACACACACACACACACACACACACACACACATACACACACAGACATGCACATACACACACTCATACGCAGTGACACATGGACAAACACTGACGTTCGTGTGCATGCACACACACTTTTGAATACACGCGCGCACACCCATAACTGTTTAAACGTACCTGTTTTTGGATAATTCAGTAGAATGGGTTGTTGTT
Organism: Monoplex corrugatus; assembly: GCA_030674185.1. Classification (NCBI taxonomy): domain Eukaryota; kingdom Metazoa; phylum Mollusca; class Gastropoda; order Littorinimorpha; family Ranellidae; genus Monoplex; species Monoplex corrugatus. The sequence continues at coordinate 77,753,758 of JAPXFY010000013.1, read as the reverse complement.
GTTGTGTT
>JAPXFY010000013.1:77743750-77748750 GCA_030674185.1 Monoplex corrugatus | reverse complement strand
GTTAAATTCAAAACAGACCAGTTCTTGATTTCATAACATTATTTGTGCAAATGTATGTTTATAAATGTAAGTTAGCTAATTTTTTTACCAAACATTCCAACTTTCAAAAGAAAGCTGAAATACAGATACTAAATTGAAGAATACAATGCAAAAAGCGAGGGTAACTACATAAAATGTCAGGCAGTTTGGTTATTTCATTCATCAATTATGGATTCCTCCATTGCAAATTTATCAATTATGACTTTTCATTGCATATAACGTCGAATGTTTTGGTGGCAATGATGATGTGAGGTTTGTATGCCTTACCCTAACAGCTTGGACCCATTATGTTGCTGACTTCGGAAATGTTGTAACTGGCTGGTTGCTTTGTTTTGCCACTACGTATGTTTCATTTCGTATTATCATCATCATCCGTTGAGTGTCCACAATCATCACGTTGATTATTCTGACACTTTTACAAGGGGGGTACGAAAAAAAAAAGAGAAAAAAAAAGAAAAACTACTGGTGAAGTATACGAGCTCCCGACGTGAACACGCCAGGAGACGCGGCTCCAACCACTGCTTCAGTCAATGAATCGTTCCACTCAGGGATGGTTCGCGGGAGGAGCACACTGAAGTCTAGCAAGCTGCCTTGAGTGTGCTCTTCTGTCCCTCTCCTTTGGTGCTCTCAACTTTGGTTCCTGGGATTTGTGTAGTTTGCCAAAATCCACCTGGACCATGTTGTTAGTGATTTTGTACATCATAGTGAGCCTTGCGATCTTACGTCGGCTTTGTAGAGATATCCATCCGAGGTGGTGTAACATGTTGGTGACGCTAGCGGTTCTTTTATAGCGATTTAAAACAAAACGTGCTGATCTTCATTGCACGGCTTCAATTTTTGTGATCTGTCCTTCTTTGTACGGGTCCCTTTCTTTCTTGTTTTGTATATTTGGGTTCTTCCCTTGGACTGAAATGTGTTCGATGTTATACTGTAAACGATATTGCGCATTATAAAAAGAATAAAAAGAAGTTAAGAAAAAAAAAGGAACTGGACTCTAAATTTGTTTTAGTAACAAGTTGTAGGCCTCCATTAAAATAACAGCAGAATACGAGTAAGCCATGGGCAACTATCGTTTCCTTAAGGTGAATATGGTTTGTCCAGCTTATTTATACGCCTAGTAAACTGTAAGACTTGTGCCAGACTCCACCAGGGCCTCAGGATCATGCCAGTGACCTTATCGGCCCTTTATCGTCTTCATGAGTGGCTCATGTTTCGCTTTCGCCATGACTACAGTCACACAGTCTGCGCCTCAGATTGCACAGTCTAGTGCCAGTCTCCGGTCGAAGTGTACTTTTCTACCACGAAAAGCAAAACTCCTGTCGATCGTAATAGAGCGCTAGTTTCTGAATCGTGCAGAGGGTAACAGGCTATAAACGTTTGTGATGGGCTGTGTGTTTGGATGTGTTCTGTCTACGTGTTCTGACTACGTGGCCGGTCAAACGAACATGTGTTCGGGTAGCATTGAAGATGTCTCTAATAGCTGCTGACAATCTCGTCTTGATTTATTGATCAATAGCAACGTTTTGTGTGAGTTGACCATTTCTCTCTTCTTATTCGGTTGATATCTAGAAACAATTGGTTTTTCTCTCTTTTTTCTGGTCTGTGTGTGTGTGTGTGTGTGTGTGTGCATGTGTGTGTGCATGTGTGTGTGTGTGTGCGCGCGCGCGCGCACGCGCGCGCGTGTGTGTGTGTGTGTGTGTGTGTGTGTGTGTGTGTGTGTGTGTGTGTGTGCATGTGTTTGTGAAGCATGAAAACTGTTTACTTTAAAACTGTGTAGATTAAAAGTTACTTTTTACTCTCTCTCTCTCTCTCTCTCTCTCTCTCTCTCTCTCTCTCTCTCTCTCTCTCTCTCTCTCTCTGTCACTCCCTCCTTCTCTATCTTCCTGTCTGTGTGTGTGTGTGCGTGTGTGTGTAAATTGAAGAGAAACAGAAAAACAACATATGGTTGTTGTTGACAAATCTGATTTTACTATTGAATTACATTTCCATTTCAAAGGATAATGTGCTCTATAAAGTGCAAGGCGCTTTGGAGCTTTTTTCTTTAACGTTGTGCTAAAAGTTCTATTGTTATTATTATTATTATTTTCATCATCGTCATCATCATCATCATCATCATAGTCGTCGTCGTCGTCGTCGCTGTCGTTATTGTTGTCGTTGTTTTTGTTATGTTTATGTATGTATGAGAGAAAAAGAGTCACCAGAAAGTATTATGTTTGGTAATGACACTCATTGCTGTTTTTAATCTGTTCTTCCGCTCGCCCAAACCATCAGCTTGTTCACAAGGTATTCGTCGCATTGGGATAATTCCAGCAAATATCTGGCAGACATCTTGAGCCCGAGCAAAACCTTATGCGCTGACAAGATCTTGAAATAGGGAGGGAGAAGAGGAAGAAACATACGACACTTTGATCAGTCACTACCAGAATTACTGAATCATTAAGATTGGCAAGGAACAGGTCGAGCTGGAACTGAAGTCGAGATGTCAGATCATGTGTTCAGGGCTATATCAAAACAACATGTAAAAGATAGTGAGTAAAACTGAGCTTGGAGTTTATTTATTTCCTCACTAAGGTTTGATAGTGATTGATCATATCAGGTGTCACTAGTGTATGTGTGTGTGTGTCCGTGTGTGTATCTGTGTGTGTGTGTGTGTGTGTGTGTGTGTGTGTGTGTGTGTGTGTGTGTGTGTCTGTGTGTGTCTGTGTGTGTCTGTGTGTGTGTCTGTGTGTGTGTCTCTGTGTGTGTCTGTGTGTCTGTGTCTGTGTGTTTGTGTGTGTGAGAGAGAGAAAGAGAGAGAGAGGGGGGGGGACATTTAAATGACTGTTTAAGATTTCCACGTATGGTTTAAATCCTATAAAGAATAATTATGATGATGACAAGGAACACAATCAAAAGAGAAATAGCAGAAAATCATTGTGGATTTGTCAAAAGGAAAGGAAATATTTTATGCCATATACATCCTAAGAACTATCATAGAGAAGTCAGTCGAGTTGAATAAGGATTTACATTTATGCTTTGTTGATTATACCAAGACTTTCGATCGCGTAAGACACGAAGAATTGATCAACCAACTAGAAAGGCTCAATATTAATGGAAACGATCTAAGAATAATCAGAAATATATATGTATTGGAACAAACAGCTGCAATGAGAATAGAAAACAATGTAAGCTCTTTCCAAACTATCAAAAGAGGGGTCAGGCAGGGTTGTGTTCTGTCACCAGATTTGTTTTCACTTTACAGCGAAACCATCATGAGAAACCTAGAAGAATGCCCTGGGATAAAGGTTGGAGGAAAAATGATAAACGACATTCGTTACATCAATGGCACTTACTCTCAACCTGCATACCTGACCTGTGGTGTTCCACAAGGATCTGTCCTTGGCCCTGTTCTTTTCACTCTTTACACCTCCCCCCTGTCCACCATCACCAACTCCCATTCTATAAAACACCACTTCTATGCTGATGACACCCAACTTCAAGACAGTGACTCACCTGATAATATACAGCGCCTGTTGACTCGCACCACTGAGTGTTACTCGGACATTAAGAACTGGATGACACACAATAGACTTCAGCTTAATGACGACAAAACAGAAGCTATCCTCATTGGCACCCGTCAGAAACTTTCTCAGCTGCCTCCTCTTTCTCTCCCATTATGTAACACATCAGTCCCAATTTCTGATTCAGCTAAAAACTTTGGTGTCTGCATTGACTCTACCCTCTCCATGAACAACTTTGTTTCTCAAACTGCCAGATCCTGCTACTATCATCTCCATCGTATAAAGCTGATCAGGAAGTATCTCTCTGTCGAAACAACTGCAAAACTCGTTCTCTCCTTCATAATGTCTCGCATTGACTATTGCAATTCACTCCTGTCTGGTCTTCCTGCCTCCACCATTCACATCCTACAGCGCATTCAAAACAATGCTGCACGCCTTGTACTCAAAAAGAAAAAAGCTGACCACATATCTCCTCTCCTGGCACAACTTCACTGGCTCCCTGTATCAAAGCGCATACAGTACAAACTAGACACCATGTGCTACAAAAGCCTCAATAACGCAGCCCCCGATTACCTGTCAAGCCTACTTGAGATCTATGTTCCCTCACGTACCCTCCGCTCTGCCTCTGATCCTCTGACTCTTCGCTTTCCACGCACTAAGCTCAATACCTATGGTCCACGAGCCTTCTCTGTTTCTGGTCCACTCTCCTGGAACAAACTTCCTCTCTCAGTCCGTCAGCAACCTACTTTTGTCTCCTTCAAGTCCGCTCTCAAAACTCACCTTTTCTCTCCTGCATAAAATCCTAACCTCACTCAACCCTCCCCTCTGCAGCCTGTCTCCGCTCGGAGGGAATCACATGGTTATAATATATAATTGTATGCTATGCTCTCTATAATTTTCCATTGCTTTTATTCTTGCTTTTATTGCTTTTATTCTTTCTCCCCATTTATAGCCATGCGTGTGTGTGGGTGTGTGTGTGTGTGTGTGTGTGTCTGTATGTGTGCGTGCGTGTGTGTGCGAGCGTGCGTGCCTGCGTGTGTGTCTGCTTCAGCGCTTAGATTTGATTTTATCAAGATTTTGCGCTATATAAATATTGTAATTATTATTATTATAATTATAGATGACACCATGTGAATATAATAGAAATAGAAAGCAAAAGTAAAGGGTTGGAGTTAAAAAGCAAGAAGACTGAAGTCATGGTAATCAGTAAAAAACATGAAATCCCCTCATGCAAAATAGCAGCAAATGGCACAACTTTGTGACAGGTTGATAAGTTTAAATATCTGGGAATGGTCATCTCACCAGACGGCAGATGCATATCAGGAATAGTCAGCAGAATCGGCCAAGCTAAAACAGCATTCAAGAAGATGAAAAGCATTCTTACCAACAAATGCCTATCAATTAACATCAAGTAAATGGTTCTTGTGTGTTATATTGAACTGCTACTGTTATACTGTTGTG
>JAPXFY010000013.1:77628750-77738750 GCA_030674185.1 Monoplex corrugatus | reverse complement strand
TTTTTTCTTTCTTAATTCATGACAAACATTTTCAGGAACCAGAAAAAAAAACACGAAAAAAGAATCAAAACGCGTACTTAATTCAACCAGACAAGACAGGCGCAAATTTTTGGCCAAGTGACCTTTGTCAAGCGTAAGATCACAAACAAAGACCAAATACAAAAATTAGGAGAAAAAGACTTAAACTTCCCTGCTGCTTCGTTCAGTGTGAGAAAAGGATTAAACTGACTTAAACATTTTCAGTTTAGGAGAGAACAAAATGTGGAATATAAAACCTTAGAGTAATGATTTTAGGTACACCACTTTTGGAAGGCAACAGGTCGAGAAAACAAAATTCATACAATATAACCATCTTTTTGTTTTGGTTTAGTTACTGCATTGTCTCAAGGATTAGAAGGGCAACCAAACTGAATTCAAGTTAACATACATTTTACAACAATAAAAAAACAAAATTTTTGAAAAAGTATTCTTTATCCTTTGATTACTGTCTTTTGGGTCTAATAAATCTTCGTACGTGCAGGTGTGTACGTCTTCTTTGGCTGTGCTAGTCTTCAATGTGGAACGATTCTACTTCATGGCAGCACCTCGTATGCTACAAACACCTTCTAGACGTCATATCACTGCTCTGCTGACGTCCTTACCCTGGCTAATAGGTGTCGTGGTAGTGGTCCCTCTTTTCACACAAGGAACCCACACCACCATGGAATACGTTCCAGATCTGCACCATCGTACATGCGTGGTACAATGGGACCGCACCATGCATATCGTGACCATGTTCATCACTTTCCTCGCCCCCTCTTTCCTGTTACTGGCCACTGCCGTCACTGTGCTGCTTCTCTACGTGATGTTTTCTGTGAGAGTTCATGAAATAGCTGGTCTTGAATCTGGATCATCGTCTGTCCAAACAGATCACCAATGGGCCCGTGATAGTGAGACTGAAGCTGAGTCCAGAGAAGGCCGCCCCAGAAACAGACGAAGGCGTCACTTCTCTGGGCTGCAAGAACTCGATACAAAATTGAAACGAGAATGTGTGCTATCGGTGTGTGGCTCTACCTTCCTTTCCGTGGGTCTTCAGTTCCCGTTTTTCACCCTTCTCTTGCTTCAGAGGTTTTGTCAGCATCCTGCTCATCATGCTGTCACCTTGGAGTCTTCAGTCATGCCGCTGCTGTCTGATTCAACATCCAACTCTTCCATTGCGCACAACAGCTGTCAGTTTTCAGACACAGCCTGGGCCACGTGTATGCTGATGGGGGTGGCCAAGCCCGGGCTGATGCCTCTAGTTTGGCTCGTTTACAGAGATATCCGGGCAGGATTCAGTCCTAACACATGTGGTCCATGCTGTTGGAGATGCTGGAAGCCGTGGAGGTCAAGGCTAACGAGGCATCAGAATTATGAACACCCTGTAGAGTCAGTTGCTCATTGTACCACCCCATCCCAACCAAGTTTGGCTTCGCAAATGACTCTTGTGTGATTCTGATTGACTTACTGTTGCTGCTGCGCTGTTGTCGTTCTTATGTTCGTCATTGTAATAGTCTGCTGCAAATTATGATAATCGTTTCGTTTTTAATGCATCATAACGGGAACTGTACGAGGCAAAACTATAGAATGAAAAAAAAAATGATGAGACATGTGCTGTTACTTCAGCGTATGTCCACAAATAGGTCACATCATATTTTATTACACGAACTTTGAAAAATGAACAGTTTTGACAGTTAAGTGATAACCTTTGTATCGTTTGGAGCCATTGCCTTGTCAGCATAAGTCAGCTACAGCTGCCCCACAACATATTATCATGTCAAAATTACTTGCGTCGTATTTTTTTCAAAGAGAAGAATAACTATGTTCCGTTTAATTCAAGAAATAACTGCACCGTTTATGTTTCAAAGAATGGTAACACGAGCTTTTGAAGACAGGCCCACACCCAAAAAAGAATTATTCAAGCAGCCTCCATGATTCATAATACAGATGACACATGTATCAAGTAATCTCCTCTCAGATACCTTTTCTATTCTCCAGACCTGGAGAATGACAAGATTCTCCATCTGATCAAGGCCTTTCAGCACGTCAAAAGGACAGATGACACATGCTATACTTGATAGCATGTGTCATCTGTATTATGTGTCACTCTCCTTGAGGCTGCGCAAAACCTTATGCGCTGGCAAAATCTTGAAATGGAGATACGAGGGGTGGCTGGAGTGGGGGGATGCTGTGGCGGGTATCAGGACCATGAAACACTAAGCTGATATCACCACGATGATTAGAACATTAAGACGGGGGCAGCCAACAGGCCATTTTTATGTTGCAGGCTGGGATTGAGCTCGAGAACATCAGATGTTGAGTGCACGGCTCTATCAAGAGAGTCAGTCCGCGCACTACAGAACAAACCATGACCACTGTATTTGGCATAATCATAAATTTACGTCACGTCACTGAGTAAAGTACAAGACTGTTTCTCCAGGTACTGTGTTTGTTTTAGTGCTCTATGGCTCACACGACAGTCATACAAACTGTCACTGTCGTGGATCTTCTTACATTGGCTGTCTACATGAACGGTCACATCTGGCGATGACTGTGGCCTTTTCACACACACACACACACACACACACACACACACACACACACACACACACACACACACACACACACACACACACACACACACACACACACACACACCCCTTCCCCCCCTCCCCCGTCTAATATCACTTATAGTGAAAAGACATTAAATTAAAGAACGAACAACACACACACACACACACACACACACACACACACACACACACACACACACACACACACACACACACACACACACACACACACACACACAACACACACACACACACACACACACACACACACACACACACACACAACACACACACACACACACAACACACACACACACAAACACACACACACAACACACACACACACACACACACACACACACACACACACACACAACACACACACACACACACACATCACTCACTCACACACACACTTTAAAACATGCTCACATCGTAGTTCCAACTATGATTTAAATGCGTACAGCATTCTCGGTCAAAAGGGTATTTAGCTTTGTATATTTAATTGATATGATTGTCCATCAATCCTCAACAAGGGGATGTAAAGTAACCGATAGCAGGTAGCTATAACTGAAAGTCTGAGAGATATTAACCAATTGTGTGCCACCCTCTGGAACCAGAAGAGACGATTTAATGGCCGAATAAAGATCACGACGGCTGTAAACTCAGTGTCGACACTACATGTGTGTGTGTGTGTGTGTGTGTGTGTGTGTGTGTGTGTGTGTGTGTGTGTGTGTGTGTGTGTGTGTGTGTGTGTGTGTGTGTGTGTGTGGTGTGTGTGTGTGGTGTGGTGTGTGTGTGGGTGTGGTGTGGTGTGTGTGTGTGTGTGTGTGTGTGTGTTGTGTGGTGTTGTGTGTGTGGTTGTGGTGTGGGGTGTGTTGTGTTGTGTTGTGGTGTGTGTGTGTGTGTGTGTTGTGTGTGTGTTGTGGTTGTGTTGTGTTGTTTGTGTGATGTGTTTGGTGAGATGAGTGAATGAGTGAGTTCGTGTGGCCAAAAAACTGGGAGAAAAAAATCTAGGTTATTGTGTTGTTTTATGGTTTGTGTGTGTAAAACACACACACACACACACACACACACACACACACACACACACACACACACACACACACACACACACACACACACACACACATATATATATATATATATATATATATATATATATATATATTATATATATATATGTTGTGTGATCATGATGTTGATGTGTGTGTTGTGTGGGGGTGTGTGTGTGTTGTGTGTGTGTGTGTGTTGTGTGGATAGATAGATAGAGATAGAGAGAGAGAGAGATACATGTATAGATATATGCATAATGTATATATCACCATCATCATGTGCCCTGCCTCATGGTGTTGGCGATCATGGCCCTCCATACAAATCTATCTTTTGTCGCTGAAAGTACGTCTCTCACCTTTTCTAGCTTCATCCACTTCGCAAATCCGTCCAATAGTTTCTCCCTGGGTCTATTTGGTGCTCTTTTTCCCTCCAGTTTTCCTCTTATTACTAGGTGCTCAAATTTCTCTGCTTCATGAAACGTCCTATATAAATGTTGCATATCTTTTCCTAATCTTCTTCCTTAATGTTCTTTTTGTGTTTGCCTCTTTCAAGACTGTCTCGTTTGTTTTCTTTGTTGTCCATAGGATTCTTAACATTCTTCATAGAAATATCGCGGGAAGGATAGTTTGTATCGCGGGAAGGATTATTTGGGTTGTGTCATCTATAACAGGTAGATGAATTGGGGATGTATATGAAGAATTGTTTCTCTACTTAGAAGTCACACACACAACAAGGAAGGAGAGTGACGAGAAGAAATGCACCAACCACACTAGACATGATTCTCATAAGCAGTCCACATATAAATTAATAACTACGACGTATTTATTTAATCAATCAACTTTAGCATAAACGTGATTCACCATTCCTACTGTCCTGGGTCCTAATATTCCTAAAACCCTAAGAGGCACTACAAATCATCAGAACTTGCATATCTCTAGAATGCTGAACACTTTCTTACGTCCTACTCTACTCTTTGCTTTGTGGAAAATCAAACATACTATCTACTTCTATCCCTACCCTAACGAAAGTATATAATGAGATGTGGGTTACATACCTGTAAGACAGTTTGGACGCTGAAACGTCTCTCGCTCACTGACTCAATGGCTGACTCAAGGTTCTCTCTCTCTCATTCAAGGTTCTCTCTCTCTCTCAAGGTTCTCTCCTATAGTGATTGACTTTCTGGCTTTTATACTGTGCGCTTCTGTTGTTCCTGTCACAAACCTTCCCTCCTGTCTTTCATTGGACATCGAAATTTGAATAACTAAGCAATCTTTGGCACCTGTCTTTCATTGGACATCGAAATTTGAATACCTAAGCAATCTTTGGCCTAGCGGCCCTGGTTGTTATTCAACTTTCTGGACTTTTCACTTGGACGTTGGTATTGCCGAAACCTTTTGTGTACTAGATAACCTACCCTCTATAGTTGGATAAGAACAAGTGAGCGTTAGATCCTGTTTGGTGGAAAATGTTGAGTAACCAGTTTAATCATGGATGGCGTGATCTTCATTATGCAAACCTTACGTACCCGTGTCTTCCCTAGAGGTCAGTGGAAAATGTTGAGTAATCAGTCCAATCATGGATGGCGTGATCTTCATTGCGCAAACCTTACGTACCCGTCTAACAATACGGTCCGAACACCTTTTCCCCCCCTAGAGGGGGGGGGGGGGCTGTGATAGAAACCACATTGCAGCTGCCTCAATCTTGTTCTGGCTTTGCATGTTGCCTGTCCACGCTTCGTATCTGCACAACAGTGTCAGTGCTATATAACACCGAAGAACTCTCTTCCTGATGTTGTTCATTCACCCATTCGATTGCCTTCCAGGGTGGTTCGGAGAACCGAATAAAGCATCGGTTTCTCACAATGCATTAAAATTATTGAAGGCTTCTTCAAAAAAATTTTTCGCTAGTCCTCATGTACTCTAAGAGTGGTAGGACTTTAAAACTAACTCAACTCAACTCATTCCTGATGTTAGTTGATAGGCAGTACTTAGTAAGAAACCCTTTTCATTTTCTGGAATGCTGTTTTAGCTTGGCCGATTCTGCTATTTATCTGCTATCTGGTGAGATGACTGTTCGCAGATATTTAAACTTACCAACTTGTCTCAGTGTTGTGCTGATTGCTGTTATTTAGCATGAGATGATTTCTGTTTTCTACTGATTACCTTAATTAACTTCATTTTTCTTGCTATTTTGCTCCAGCCCTTTATTTTTGTTCTCTATTCACAAGATTTTGTAGGTCTTTTTCTTTTTCTGCAATTAGAACGGTGTCGTCTGCATAACGAAGATTGTCTAACATGTGCACTCCCCCATAAAAAATGTCCTCATTTTTCTGTGTAACAGTGTAGGGAGAATGGGAACGTGAGGAAGTAAGGCATGATCAGTCAATATTCTCGCACATGACTGACAGGCGACAGGAAGGTTTGGGAATAAGGAATTTTGTCAAAGAAGACATGTTATATGGGATGAATCTGAACACACATGTAGGCTACATGCTGACAGGAGCACTGTAGCAGCCGGGACGGGCAGGTCAGTTCCAAGAAGGGATCCATTCACAACTGATGAACAAGCAAGTTTGATGAACAAGCAAGTTTGCCAAACCGTCTGTGTGTGTATTTGTTTGTTGATTGTTATCCAGATATGTCTGTAAGTTTGTCATGATATGTACATATGGGTGTTTCCTCTTTGCTGGTGTTGTCATTGTTGCTGTTGTTGTAGCTGTTGTTGGCCATCATGCTGTGTCGATATGGGTCTGTACGTATAAATGTATGTGTGTGTATCTGCGTGCGGGCATGTGCATATACTGTCATTTGTTATTTTCATCTCTTACCTGTTTATTTACCTACATACTCCTTTATTTTGTATTTATTTGTTCACCTACTTACTTCTTATTCACTTACTCACTCACTTACTTGCTTACTTACTTGCTTACCTATCTATGATTTAAGAAAATATTGTCTTCACCTAGCTGATAAACAGCTGAGCGTTTGGGCATTGACTGGGGGGGGGGGGGGGGAGTTCTGCCATGTGAGACGGGTTTATGCAGAATAAGTAGTTGTGTTGTGATTCAGACATTCAATTACTTATTTACTATATATATGTTCCTTTTTGAAGGTAAGATACACACACATACACGTCATTTAGGCCTACATGTAGCCAAGATTACTCCAGTGGTAGGCTGATAAAATACCAGTATGGGTTAAACATAGTCTAGGCAGGGTCTCAGGACCAGGCCAGCTCATGGGTTTAAATGCAGGCCTAAGGCTGGGGGGGGGGGGGGGGGGGCGCATGCGCGAGAGTGCAGACGTGTTTCAACATCGCTGCGTCTTAATCATCTGAAAAAATGTTTTATTTTGCGTTTATTATTGTGTGTAAATTTGTTCTTGGTGAATTGAGATCCTCTTCTAATGACAGAATTTAGAAACAATTTAGTGTTTTTCTCGGAATTTTGGCATAGGATACTTGTAATTCCCGTCTGAAGAGTCGTCTGCTGGAGTGCTCACGTCTGCTGAAGTGTTCACTTTGTGTTGTATTTCACGTTTGGACTGGAGGATAAAGGTAAAAGTTTTTGCCAAGATGCTATTTTAAAGTTTGTTGAGAAATCTGCGGGAGTGTTCACGTCTGCTGAAGTGCTCACGTTGTATTGTTGCTCACGTTGGAGTTTGGACTGGAGGACAGAAATAACAATTATTGAACAGTGTGACCGGGTTTGTCCGGTAGCGTATTGATGGACGTTTATCCTTGTTCTCTGAGGACTACAGATACAAAATTGTGAGTATGCTGATTCTCTTCTAGTGTAAACTTCATGTCTGAACTCTCGAAATGAGCCATGGCATGCATTACGCTGTTGTTCGCTGTGGCTGCTCTCCTGGGGCACAGACTGCTAATTTCAGAGGCCAAAAGTCCAGACAGTTGTAACAATGTGCTACACTCGGGTTTTGCAGATAAAACAAGTCTTCAGGAGTACCAACACATGCATGAGTCTAGTCACCCACCTTCCTGCTGCCTGCAGATACACAGAAAGATGCAGATCCTTTCCTAAACGAAAGACTGTGAAATTGTACCTGATTGTTTTGTTGTTATTAAACTCCTATGCGCCAGAACCAAACCCAGGCCCCGATAGCATTTCTGCCACCCTACCAGAAAACTCCGAGGATCACTGCCCATGTGGGGAGTGTGACCTGTCAGTTACCTGGGGACAAAGAGGTGTCCAATGCGAAACCTGCGGTCATTGGTTTCATGCTAGTTGTCAAAGCATTACAGACGAACATTACGCAAAATTGAGTGACTCTAAAACTGATGTCTCCTGGTACTGTGCTCTATGTGATAACCCAAATAGCATCATAGTTTTTAATCTGCATGTCAACGATTGGCAATTCTTCTCAACTGATCAATCCGGATATACTACTTGCAGTTCTGAAAAGGATATTTCGTGCACAACGCCAACAGAGAAGAACTTTCACCCCCTGCACGCATCAACGCCTACTAGAACCAGTCAACAAGACAAGTGGAAAGGTCGTCCACTGCGTATTCTGAACATTAATTTTCAGTCATGCATAGCAAAGAGGGCACCAATGCAAAATGTTATTGATAGTCTCCGCCCGGATATTATACTCGGAACAGAGACACATCTAGACAATGACATTTCGGATGCAGATGCATTACCGGGACCTTACCTTCTCTATCGGAATGATCGTGACAGGGAGGGAGGGGGGGGGTCTTTGTGGTGTGCATGAGAACCTGAACAGCTTTACTGTGAAAGAACTGGAAACTGATTGTGAAATTGCGTGGGCAACATTGCAACTAAAAGGAAAAAAGACTGTATTTATGCTCATTTTACCGTCCTCACGATGCTGACCACGAAAGTTTGAGGAAATTTGGAGAATCTCTTGATAGGTTATCTACAAATCCAAATGCACACGTGCTAATTGGAGGTGACTTTAACTTCCCTGGATTTGATTGGGAGACAGCCACGCTGAAACCTCACGCCCCAGCTGTGGGACAACACCGGGAGTTCCTTGAGCTAATTAGAGATCACGGACTTGAGCAAATGGTGATTCAGCCCACTAGGCTTAGGAACACCCTTGACCTTATCCTCACTAATTCACCAGGCCTCATTCCAAGAGTAGAGACTGTCATGGGTGTTTCTGACTATGAGATAGTCTACTGTGAGTACAACATTGCGGTGGAGAAACCAAGCAGAGCCCCACATGGATTAAACTTTACAACAAAGCAGATTGGGACGGCATGAGAGAAGCAATGAAGGCCCTGCACTCCAGCCTTGTAGAGGAAAAGGGAAACCTGGCTACAGAAGAATTATGGACGCACTTCAAGGAAGCATACTTACAAGCTGAAGAGACTTATGTCCCCGTAAACAAGCACGTCCCAAATGTAATAAGCCTTGGGTTACACCTGATATAAAGAAGCTCATTAACAGGAGAGCTAGGGTTTACAAGAAGCTGAAGAAGACAGGACGACAGGACCTGAGAGAAGAGTCCACAGAGCTGAGACGAATGATACAACGCAAACTACGCAGGGCATACTGGACATACTTAAAGGAAACCCTGTCAGAGACCCCTCCAGATGAACCTACGTCATCTTTAAAAAGATTCTGGTCCTATATTAAACACCAGAGGACTGCAAAGATAGGGGTGTCACCTTTGAAGGTGCAGGGCAGGTTGATATCAGAACCCAAGCACCAAGCAAAGACTGAATGAACAATTTCAGTCAGTCTTTACCGATGGCCAGATCTACACCAAGGAACAGTTTATGGACAAATGTCGTATGAACGAGGCAGACTACTCCAAGCTCAGCAAGATCCACATCTCAGAGGAGGGCATCAGGAACCTGTTAAAAGGATTGAATCCTTACAAGGCCTGCGGCCCTGACGGGATCTCGCCGAGAGTGCTTAAAGAGCTCGCGCACGAAGTCCTCCCATCCTGACACTACTGTTCAGAACCTCCATGGACACAGGCATCGTACCAGAAGACTGGAGATCAGCTAACATCGCGCCAGTCTTCAAAAAGGACGAACATTACGATCCAGCAAATTATCGCCCCGTATCATTGACCAGCATCCCATGTAAGATCATGGAACATGTCATCGTCAGCTCACTCATGGACCACCTAGAGAAGAACAACATCCTTTCTCCAAGACAGCATGGCTTTCGTCGTAAAAGATCCTGCGAAACCCAATTGCTGGAGTTCATGGAGGAGCTGACCGAGGATATGGAAGCCTGCAAACAAACTGACATCGTGGTAATGGACTTCGCGAAAGCCTTCGACAAGGTTAATCATTCCCTCCTCCTGCATAAACTGCACCATTATGGAGTTCGAGGCCAGGTTAACAGATGGATCGGAGTTTTTTTACGAGAGCGGAAGCAGGCTGTGGTGGTTGACGGTGCGAAGTCAGACTCAGTCGCTGTGAAATCTGGAGTACCCCAGGGCTCCGTTCTTGGGCCAAGCTTGTTCTTGGTCTACATAAACGATTTGCCTGGAACTGTCCTCTCATCCACGCGACTTTTTGCAGATGACACCGCCGTCTACAGGTCAATAACAACAGGCCAAGACCAGGCACAACTACAAACAGATCTCCAGCAACTAGAGAAATGGGAAGAAAGTTGGAACATGTCTTTCCACCCTGGGAAATGCATCACCCTCCCGGTTATCAGTCCCAAGAGAAAGAAAAAGCTGCTGACACCATCGTACCAGCTGCACAACCAGACTCTCGCCAATGTCATCTTGGCGAAGTATCTGGGGATCACGATCACACAAGACCTAGATTGGGATCTCCATGTTCAAAACATCACGAACAAAGCCAACAAAACGTTACGGTTCTTGCGAAGAAACCTCAGTGTCAGTAACATCAGACTCAAAGAGACAGCCTATGGCTATGGTGCGGCCCATTCTCGAATATGCAAGTACTGTGTGGGACCCGTACAAAGAAGGACAGATCACAAAAATTGAAGCCGTGCAACGAAGATCAGCACGTTTTGTTTTAAATCGCTATAAAAGAACCGCTAGCGTCACCAACATGTTACACCACCTCGGATGGATATCTCTACAAAGCCGACGTAAGATCGCAAGGCTCACTATGATGTACAAAATTATTAACAACATGGTCCAGGTGGATTTTGGCAAAATACACAAATCCCAGGAATCAAAGTTGAGAGCACCAAAGGAGAGGGATAGAAGAGCACACTCAAGGCAGCTTGCTAGACTTCAGTGTTCACAGGATTACAGAATGTATTCGTTCCTCCCGCGAACCACCCCTGAGTGGAACGAATCTTTGACTGAAGCTGTGGTTGGAGCCGCGTCTCCTGGCGTGTTCTTCTTCTTCCGTAGAGCGACCACAATCAACACACTGATTCTCCTGCCGCTTTTGAAAGGGGAGTCTACCGATCAGCGCTTTAAAAAAAAAAAACAAAAAAAAAAAACATTGCCAGCCCTGCTGCCACCAGGGCACACCAGACAGTCTCCGAGTCTCCTCTCACAAGACCCATCCACACACATAGCCAGTCTTGCTGCCACCAAGACACATCATTTGGTCCAAAAGCAGTCCCCTCACACACATGATCCACTATTTTTCATCTCTCTTCTTAACTTAGTTTTGGTTGATGTCTACATTTTTACTCCGCCATTTCATCTCCCCTGGGCCCCCCAGAGCCAATCCCCAGAGTAACCCAGTTGAGCCAGGCCGAGCTTATTGATTTCAGTGTACCATCCCCCGCCCTTCCCTTCCCTCCCCTCCCTCCATCTGCCTATAGATCATTGTCGTGTCTGCTGGAGGCCCCTTGCGAGCGCGTCCAGCGCAGTGTCCTTCAGGTGGTGGTTTACTCTGATCCTGAATGTGGCTACAGTCTCTGCATCCACGATGGACTGTGGGAGCTGGTCCCATTCCCTGATGGTATGTGGCAGGAACGAGAAGTGTCTGTATCTGTTGGCGCCCTGGAAGGTGATGCGCTGGAACTGCTGGTTGTGGCCTCTGCGACTGCGCTCAGGGACAGGTTTCATCTTGGTTTTGTCGACTCGAGCCAGGTCGTGGTGTATTTTATACAGCATGGCGAGTCGTGCTGCCTGTCTCCGTTGCTGCAGGTCGGCCATCCCAGCCTTTCCAACATCTGTGTCACACTGCTGTCCTGTGATATCGGTTGGTGACGAACCTTGCTGCTCTCCTTTGGATGGCTTCTATCTGGTTTATGTTGCTCTCAAGGTAGGGGTCCCAGACTGAGCTGGCATACTCAAGGAGTGGTCGCACAAATACCAGGTAGGCTTTCTCTCTGAACCTAATGGAGGCTATCTTGAGGTTTTGGCGGAGAAATCCAAGGGTGCGTCCTGCTTTTGCCACTATGCTCTTCACGTGTTTGTCCCATTCCCATTGCCTGGAGGGTGACGCCTAGGTATTTTGCTGTTTGCACGGTCGCTAGGGTATGGCCATGGAGCTTGTATTCGCTTTGAATGGGGTTTTCATTTCTTGTGATCGGGAGCGTAGTGCATTTGTCAGGGTGGAATACCATGTCCCATTTCTTTTCCCAAACCTCAAGGTTTTGCAGGTCTTGCTGGAGCTGTTGTACATCGGCATTTGCTGTTATTGTGGAGTAGATTGCAGTATCATCAGCAAAGATTCTTACTTTCGAGCTCAAGTTTTTTGGCAGGTCGTTTATGTAGGCCAAGAACAGACATGGTCCCAACACTGAGCCCTGTAGTACTCCAGACTTGACGTTGGAAAACTCTGCTTTCTCTCCGTCAACAAACAACTGCTTGGCGTCTGTTGTTTAGGAAGTTCATGATCCATCTATGGACGTTGCCTTTGATGCCATAGTCGTAGAGTTTGTGGAGCAGAAGACTGTGGTTTACCTTATCAAATGCTTTCGCGAAATCAGGGTAAGTATGTCAGTCTGAAGCCCATCTGCCAAGTTTGAGGTTAACTCTTCGGCTAGTTCTAGCAGCTGTGTCTCACAGGATCTATTTTTCCTGAAGCCATGTTGCTGGTGACAGAGTTTTGTTATTCTCCAGGTGTGCCATCAAGCTGTGAACGACAATATGTTCTAGGAGCTTGCACGCGATGCAGGTTAGGGACACTGGTCTGTAGTTTGCTGGGTTGTAGTGCTCACCCTTTTTGAAAATAGGTGAGACTAAGGCATCTCTCCAGTCTGAAGGTACTTGACCAGTGTGTACGGAGGACTTGAAGATGATGGCGAGGGCAGGAGCTAGCTCTGTAGAGAGCTCTTTGAGTAGTCTTGAGCTGATTTCATCTGGACCGCTGGCTTTGTCTGGTTTGATGTTCTTCAGCAGTCTCCATAACCCCTCTTCTGTGACGTCGATTTCCTCTAGCACAGTGAAGTTTCCTTCTTGAGTGCCGCATTTCTCCTCGTATTCGTCACGGGAGTACTGCTTACCATCACTGAAGGCTGTCTGGAACTGATGGTCTAGTAGCTCAGCTTTGCACTTAGCATCCCTCCGTAACTAGTCTTCCATTGGCCTTAAGTGGTGCTACCCCAGAGTTGGTTGATTTCTGTTTTTTTATATATGTCCAGAACTTTTTGTACTTGGGTCTGCTGTGTGCTCAGTAGGCGCATCATCTTCTTCTTCATCTAGTGTACTACTGATGTAGTCCCAGAAGGCTCTCCTCGTATGTCTCTGTGCCTCTCGTCTGCATGCTCTTGCTTCGATTCTGTGGGTTTCACTTCCACTCTTGCGACACTTTTTGTAAGCTCTGTCTCTTTTGTTTGCTAGATGGCGAAGTTCTGGAGTTATCCAGGGCTGTCTTGTGTTTGTCCTTGACCGCTTTTGGGAGATGTGCGCTTCGGTAGGCCTAGCTTCGTTCAGTTTGTTTTTGAAGTGCTGCCAGAGTTCCTCTGTGTTCATGTCGGGAGCTCGCATACTCCACCAGTAGTAATAGAAGTAGTTTTTTTGTTTTTTGTTGTTGTTTTTTTTGTGCGTACCCCCCTGTGTGATAGTGTCAGAATAATCAACGTGTTGATTGTGGACACTAAACAACAAGAACAAGAACAAGAACAAGGCTTGTGACATGGTCACCATACACGCCGCACCTGTGACGTTAGCGCATATGGAATTCATTCCGAGCGCGGAGACGTCATCTTGAGAAACTGAAACTGAAACCGCAAGCTGTCACCGCTTTTAGTTTTGCCTTTTGGTGTCGCCACCCAACGCTTACAGATCGAAGCTCGCCTACGGTACACTGCAGCCCAACTGAAAGCGCCGCTCGTCGAGTGGCCGAGGGTTGGATGGCATGACGCTAGCGCGCGGCACAGAAGAGAGTTTTAGTGTTCTGTGGCGCGCGGTAGGCGTCCATATTGGTTTTATATTAATCACGGGCGCGGTGAACAGCTAAGGAAAGCCTGTGGGTGTTCCAAACGCACTGTGCGAATCATGATAAGATGGCACCCGCTGGACTATGCAGGCACTGTGCCGCAGACAAAGTGTTATGACGTGTCAAAACCATATTCTATCCAATCGAAATCTTCCAACTCATTTGATGTGCTGTTGTTTTTTTGTCCATGGGTTTGAAGCAGCAGAAAATCTTTCACGGTGGATTTCCGCAGTTTCAAACGAAAAATTTGCTCAAGAACAGGCTTTTACATCATGTTAGTCTGTGGAGCAGCGATATTCCTGCTTGTGCAGACTTTCACGTCTGCAGCAGTTGAAGAACAGTCCGACAACCCAGTAGTAACTAATAAGGTTTGTTATTGTTTGTGTTTGTATACTGCAGCATGATGATGATGGTGATGATGATGATGGTCTTTGGAATAATGAACTTTGATAGCGGTAGGCCTAGCAGTCAGCAGCAACCATCACTGCTCATGACATGGGCAGTTCCAGTATCTCACTATCTGTAGTTTTGTTTGCATGTTATTAATATTGTGATTGTTTGAACTTGAAGATTTTTAACAAATTGGGTGCTAGTGTGGACTACACTAATATGATGATAATGATCAGACTTGACCAGTTGATATGAATGATCAGACTTGACCAGTTGATAGATACATTGAATGATCAGACTTGACCAGTTGATACAATGATAGATGCATTGAATGATCAGACTTGACCAGTTGATAGATACATTGAATATGACTTTGATTTTTGTGACGGATTCTGATTTTAATTCTATTGACTATTGTAACTTTCTTGCTGGGAACAGGGGGTATGTGTGTGAGTTCTAGAAGAATACCCTTGATTAAAGGTTGGAGGGAAAAATGATAAACAACATGCGATACGTAGATGACACTGTGCTAATTGCAGAAAATGAAAGGGACCTACGAAACCTTGAGAATATAATAGAAATGGAAAGCAAAAGTAAAGGGTTGGAGCTAAATAGCAAGAAGACTGAAGTCATGGTAATCAGTAAAAAATGTGAAATCCCCTCATGAATGCAAAATAACAGTAAACGGCTCAACCTTGAGACAGGTTGATAAGTTTAAATATCTGGGAACGGTCATCTCACCAGACGGCAGATGCACATCAGAAATAGCCAGCAAATCAGCCAAGCCAAAACAGCATTCAAGAAGGTGAAAAGCATTCTTACCAATAAATGCCCATCAGTTAACATCAGGAAGAGAGTTCTTGAATGTTAATTGTTATATAGAACTGATAATGTTATACGGTTGTGAGGGGTGGACAGTCAACAAGCAATCCCAGAACAAGATTGAGGCAGCTGAGATGTGGTTTCTAAGAAGAATTATGACTCAATATGAGAGTTCCATGGACAGCAAAGAAAACAAATGAGACAGTCTTGATGGAGGCAGACTCAAGAAGATCATTGATAAGGAAGATTAGGAAAAGACAGGCAACATTTATGGGCCATTTTATGAGGAAAGGGGAATTAGAGCACCTGGTCATAACAGGAAAGCTGGAGGGAAAGAACACCAGGTAGACCCAGGTAAAAAATATTTGACGGACTAGCAGAGTGGCTGAGGACAGAGAGGGTGGAAGATATGCTTGCGGCAACAAGTGATTGACGCATATGGAGGGCCATGATCGCCAATGCCATGTGGCAGGACACTTGATGATGATGATCTAGAAAGACAGAGAAAGAAAAAATTTGTATGTGTGCGTGAAAGTCATGGAAAGGGATTACTTAAGTCTGGAGGCAACTGCAGTTTAAAAAAAAGAAAGATATCAAAGCTTGTCAACTGTTGTTGTCTTGTATTGTAAATAATATCATTTTGACTGTCTTGTTGTTGTTGTTTGTGTGCTTGTTTGTTTTTTGTTTTGTTTTGATAAAGTAATTACTAATAATTACATTTCTTCTTGCAGTTGAATATTTGGTCAGTAACAATGAAAATGAGTAACGTTATAAAATAGGCCTACAAGGTTGTTGTTTTTTTTTTGGGGGGGGGGGGTAATATTGAAATATTTGAATAAGTTTATAAACCATAACCTGGCAGCATGGGGAAAATCATCATGCAGGAATTAAAATCACATGATGGAAAACATTTTATATAAGGGAGCAAAATTTGGATTGTTGCAATAGTATATAAACTCTTAAAAGTTAAATATAACTGAGATTAACTGAACTTCAAACTAAAGTGTTTAGAATTTTGTAAAGATTGGACACAAGTAGAAAACATTCATTGCTGCCTTATCAGCCAATGGTATAGTAAATAGTAAATACTATTGTTAATGTTCTTATTATATAGTATTGCAGCTTGCCCAAAACAGACATGTAGGCTATAAGTGGAGTACCCTCAATCATGCTGTCTTACATTCCATTGGCATAATAAACAATAACTAAGTAATACTACTTATAGTTATACTGTTAATTATTTCATTTGTCTGACATGCTATTAATGTTCATCATTCGTTGGTTTCATCTTTGCACTCTTACACATTAAAACATTTTGCGTTTATGTTCTTCCCCCTCCATACCCCCCTCCCCCCCCCTTCTCTCTCTCTCTCTCTGGGATCATTTTGTGAAAATTTCGATACTGGGCTATACTTGTGTACAAGGATGGAATCTGTTACAGCAAAACTTGAGGAAATATAAGGGGATCTGGAGGCATGCTCTCGTAGAAAAATGTTTTAAGAAAATCTGTGCAATCTGGGGCATTTTACTTTTTAGGCATCAAATCAGACATTCACAGTGATTGAAAAGGTAATTTCTGCGCTGTGTATTGTCGAGATACATGCGCATGCTAAATTACAAATTATACTCATTGTACTTATTCTGCTTTGAAAAAGAAAAAAATAGAAGTTGGATATTGATTTTCTGAGGGAAGGGCTTATGTGATTTGAAGAAATTGATTTTTTCTGCCATAGAAATCTGCGGATTCGTGGAGAATTCCATCCCTGATATATTTATTATGCTATCAGTTTCAGAAAAGCATGTATAGTGGTGTGTGTGTGTGTGTGTGTGTGTGTGTGTGTGTGTGTGTGTGTGTGTGTGTGTTTAGGAAGGGGATTAGGATTGGGAGATTGTACAAGTATGTTCGTTCATTCTTTAATTTAACGTCTGTTCACTATGAGTGATATTAGACGGTAATATGTGTGCGCATGTTTGTGTGCATTGTGTGTGTGTGTGTGCGTGTGTGTGTGTGTGTATGATTGCATACATGTGTGCATGCGTGCATCAGCCATGAAAGTTGGTGTTTTTGGCTTCTAGCCTTTAGTCTGTGACTGTATGCATGTGTGTGTGTGTGTGTGTGTGTGTGTGTGTGTGTGTGTGTGCATGCATACATGTGTGCAATGTGTGCATCAGCCATGAAAGTTGGTGTTTTTGGTTGCTAGCCTTTAGTCTGTGTCTGTCTGTATGCATGTGTGTGTGTGGATGTGGATGTGTGTATGAGTGTGTGTGTGTCTATGATCTCATGTGTGCATGCATGCATCAGCCTTGAAAATTGGTATATTTGCCTGCTAGCCTTTGGTTAGTGTTTCAGAATATTTACCAGCCAGATTGAAAATTTTACCAACCAAAATACAAGCCTAGTCAGTAGTCACAATATAGCAAAGTACTGCTATGACGTTTTACTTGCATAAATATATATATATATATATAATAGAGTGAAAAATAAGGACAACACTGGATTTCTTCAAATTTTATGTTCCAGGGAATTTAGAAGTACAGTGTAATACAAAACCAAAAACAATTGTAATGAAAGCAATCAAAACCCAAAAACAATTGTAATGAAAATAAATAATAACAAAACTGTATAAAGCAAGACAATCTCTCTCAGTCTGTCTCAGACTCTGGTTCAGCCTCTTCATTTTGTCTTCATCTTCATGAATCAGAGCCAGAATGTCTAGCACCATTCACTGATTCAGTGTGTATTGGGCTGTCCTTGGTCTGTGAGAGGAAGTGGTCCACATGATGTGATGGCAGCTTTCTCAGCTCTGGCAGATTTCTCACTCACATTGTGCATGTCATCAAATTTGACTGCTCATCATAAACACCAGTCATGTAAACTCCTTGTACCAGTATTTGGGAAGAAAGCTTCATTGACTCCTGATTACTTGCTTTTCTTCCCAATAAAATTTTCTGACCCAAAAGCTGTAGCTGTTGAGCGCTTCATCGCAGAACTGCAGGTTGATGTTTACAGTCAGTCAGTCAAACTGGATGACTGGATCAGAAGACTTAAGAAACAGTGTTAAATTTAATCTTGGTATGCAAACAGATTCAAACCTGTTATTGCATACCCACCATTGACAAGTGAAGTTCTATTTTTACTCGCCAATTTTTTTTCTACTTGCCACTTTCAGGGCTGTGTGTTTGTGGGAGTATGATATATGTGTGAGAGAGTTGTTATTTGGAGCTTTTCAATTTGAGTAACTTAAGAAATATACAGTTATGAATACTTGTGTCAAACCTGTTACTGTTTTAGAAAAAAAATAGTGAATCTAACTTGACATCTTGTTTGCAGGTCTATTTTGACATCAAAATTGGTGGCTCACAAGCTGGGCGTATTATTGTTGGCGTATTTGGCCATGTTGTGCCCAACACTGTCAAGAACTTTATTTCACTGGTTGAAGGGGTTCAGGTTTGTATTTACTACTGTAGTATGTGTATATAATGTGTGTGTGTATGTATGTGTGTGTGTGTATTTAAGAGAGTGAGAGAAAGAGTTGAAAAGTCAAAAACAAACAACAAACCACTTCTACAGTTTTATACAAATTTTAGCATAGCAGCCTTGTCTTCAGAGTATTGTGATCATTGATTATGGAACACACAGTGCTCTGTATGAAAAATAAAACAGCTGTACTTAAAATTAAATGCACATACAGTGGAGTCCACCTAGTAGTAGTAATAAACTGCGGACGGCAGGTCTTCAGAGGAGAAACCCGTCAAGTAAATGTTTTGGCCCTTAACTCCTGACACTCTAAGGGGGCTGGGTCACATCTAGGTCACAGCTTCTTGATGCCCTTCTACTGTTGCCTTTTTTTCAGCTTTGGCTGGTGACAGTAGAGCACAATGTCAGTGAGAATGGGTGGGACAGTAAGCCATTTCCTTGTGTATTTGTTGATTTTGGCCTCCATTGATTCCACTGCGCTAATACAGATATTATATATCAACAGAGAACAGAAGAGCTTTGGAATCAGCATGAACTGCAGGCACCATAGTTTGTATTTGCCAAGAAGGCCACGGCAGTCTATTACCTGAAAACTTTTTCTTCTGCTATTAGCTTGGTTTCCTTACCCCTTTTTGTATCTTTCAGAGAGTTGTCATACCATCTTCCGAGGCTTTTCACTGGTTCTTCTGTCACTGTTGGAATGGACTGATTGGTGACAGTAAACGCTAAAAGCTACTGTTACATCTAGTCTACTTTACTATTCCTCGGTGAGGGGTTCCATGAACTTTTTGGTTTGAAATTCATCCTAGATGAGGCAACGACTTTGTCCAGCTGCTTCAGGATCCCATGTGTCTCTTCTTTTGTGGAAAGCACTGTCATGTCGTCTATGAAGGCTTTTAGGGGGGGGCATTTGGTATTCGTTTCTAAGGTCAGCTGAGCCTGAAGTTCTCACTGCAGTTTTCAAGGTGACCATTGTTAATACAAAATGGATTGGAGAAATTGCACAGCCCATGGCTACGCCTACTTCCAGATTGATCCAATCTGTAGGGTATTCGTTTGTGAAGAACTGCATTGAGAAGCCATGGGAATACTTCTTCAGCATTTCTCGGATGTTCTTTGGGACATGTTACATCTCCAGGGCCAATTGAATCATCTTGTGCAGGACTGATCCATATGCATAATTTGCCAGATTGAGTCACACCATGTCGAGGTCTGTCTTCTCTGTTTCAGCTCTTTTGATTGCTTCCCAAATCATTGTGGCATGTATCCCATTGGGTATTTTGTCAACTTTGCTGCCATGACAGAGAAGATTTTTCCCTTTGACGTTCAGAAATGATATTGGTCTGAACTGGCTGATATCACTTGAGTTCTGCTCTTTTGGAATATATACACTCCATCAGCTATCATCCATTGGTTGCTGATCTTCATCACAGTTCATGTCCATCCATGCTATCTTACCAGTTTGTGGAGCTGATCGAGGATATTGGGACACTACTTGTACAATAGATAAGGTATTCGGTTAGGTCCAGGTGATGATTTGACTCTGGCTTTCTCCACCACTTTCTTTACTTCATCCAGTGTTGGTGGCTTGTTATTAAACATTTTCTCTGGCATTGCAGGCTGAACCAGACCCGTGGATTTCAAGCAGTGCCTTGCTCTGAGAGTTGGAAGATGTTTTTCCTGAGGTGCTGTTCCAGAGTTTCTTTGTCCACTGTGAGTGACCCGGATTTGGGCTGCTCAAACAGCTTCCTGGCAATTTGGAAGTGGTCTTTAAAGAAGCAAACTTATCTACAGCAAATTTTCGGCAACAATGTAGTTTATTTTCCCTGCTCACTTCCCCTCTTTTGATATTTTGGAAAGAGCTTAAGTTGTTTTATATTCTCATTTCTGCTGTTTGTTCCCAATACATATTTCTGATTATTTTTAGATCTTTTCCGTCAGTATTGAGCCTTTCTAGTTAGTTCATCAGTCTTCATGTCTTACCCGATCGAAAGCCTTGGTATAATCAACAAAGCATAAATATAAATCCTTATTCAACTCAACTGACCTCTCTATGACAGTTTTTAGAATGTATATATAGCATTAATAGTTCCTTTCCCTTCGACAGATCCACACTGTTCTTCTGATTCTGTTCCTTGTCCTCATCATGATTATTCTAAATAGGATTTTTGTTACATGAGTCATCAAGCTGATTGTACAGTGGAATTAGCATTCTATAGCCCCTGCTGAAAGTGCAATGAAAATTGATTTTGACATACCTTTGGGGATTTTTCCGGTGTCATAAATTTGATTTAGGAGGATTGTTATTTTTTAAGTACCAAATTCTTCTAGGGCCTCAATCATTTTTGTAGTAATGTTGTCTGGTCTTGGGGCTTTTCCTGGTTTCATCTTTTTCAATGCTGCTCAAACTTAATCTGTCATTATGGTTGGTCCTTCAACATTCTTTCTTATAATGTGTTCTTCATTTCTGTCATCGTTAAAAAGGTCTTTAATGTACTATCCCAATCTCTAAAATTTTGTCTTTTTCCATGATAAGCATACCATGTTTCAATTTTAAAGCAACCAGTTGATGTGCATGTCTTTTTCCTGTGGGCAATTTCTTCATTGTTTCTGTACATAACTTGAGGATATGTTTTGTGTCTGTCTTCTATTTCTTTGCACTTTGTTTCCAGCCAAGCTTTCTTAGCTTCATTGCAACTATTCCTGATTTTCTTGTTTATCTTTTTGTGTTCTTCCTCTTTTCCCTTTGCCTTCCTCTGTTCTTCCGCCAAGCCTAAAATTTCTTTTCTCTTTTCTTTTGACTGTAGGGATTTCTTCAAAAGCTTTATTTATCAAATTTCTCAACTCTGTCCATTGTTCCTCACTGTTGCCAACATCCTCCAGAGCACTGAATTTGTTTTGAACATGTATGTTAATTTTTTACGGGTTGCTTCATCTGTCTTTAACAGTCCAAGACTTAGTTTGATGTTATTTTTGGTCTGTTTTCTTTTCTTTAGTTTCAGCGTAAATCTTCCCATTACAGAATTGTGGTCACTGTTGCAGTCAGCACCTTGTAATGTTTTTGCTATCAGTAAAGAATTTCTAAGTCTTTTATTTAGAGGATGTAATCAATTTGATTTTTTGTACTATCTCCTGGACTTATCCATGTCCATTTTCTTCTGTTAGGCTGCTCAAACTAGGTGTTTCCTTCTATGAATTCGTTTATTTGTGCCCATTTAACATCTTTCTCTCCCTTTTCATTTTGTGTGTCTAAATGCAGTTAGATATATTTTTTTCATCATTTCAGGATTCAGATGGGAAAGTTATGACCTACAAAGGCAGTAAGTTCCATCGGGTGATCAAGGACTTTATGATCCAGGGAGGTGACTTCACTAGAGGTGATGGCACAGGAGGTAACTCATATTTGTACATTTGCAGCATTTTTACCTTCTTGTTCTTCAGGCAGGTTGAATAAGTACTACTTATAATAATTTTTTTCAGTGATTAGTTGCAGTAGTCACGGTATGTATGTATGTCAGGTTCTGATTTGTGAAATAATTATGCCAAATTGAAACTTTTTTTTAATGCGAAACATGCCAGAATTAGGAAGGTTTTGAAGCTGAATAACTCTTCATTTTTGGAATATTTTTTAAACTGAGTAACACTTCAGTATGTTTTTTGTTGTTTTTATTGGTTCTAATATATTTATGTATTTTAATTGTACTGGTTATGTTCAACAAAATTACTTATTACAATATTGCACTACATCAGCACTCACAATGCAACCAGGTACAAATGCACACACATTCGCACGCACGCATGCACACGCAGACATCTAACAGCATTATTCATTTCTGTTCTGAACAGGTCGTAGTATTTATGGAGACAAGTTTCCAGATGAAAACTTCAAGCTGAAACATTATGGGGCAGGCTGGCTATCCATGGCTAATTCTGGGAAAGACACCAATGGATCACAGTTCTTCATTACAACTAAACAAACTGAATGGCTGGATGGAAGGCATGTGGTCTTTGGGAAAGTTTTGGCTGGCATGGTAAGAAAAGCTTTACTTTCAGAGTAAAAGGTAATATGTATGTACTTTTATTGTAGTGTTATTAGCCTTGTGGTCAAAAGCACTTAACTTTTAAACAAGAGGTCTTGAAAGTCCATATTCAGTAACTAGTTAGACAGTGATTTTTCTATCCTAGCCATTATATTTTGAGTGGGGGTGTAAGTGCAAATCTCTTACTAGTCTTAGATGATACCATGACCGAGATCTCAAGTGCAGCATGCACTTAGCTTGCCAGAAAGAATTTGCATTAGTTGAGATTGGTCATGGCAAAAGAATCTCTACAAAAATCATCTTTAAAATGCAAAGAAAAACATGCAGACAGAAATCATGCCAGCAAAGGGGTTGAACCTGGCAAAATTATGTAGAAAAATCAACCTGCATATGAAACAGCCAATACACTTTATAACTCAAGAAAATTCCCCAGGTGATATTACACTGTGGCAAGACACTGCCTGGGAATACCTGTTCAAATTCTACAAAGTGAGATGATACAAATAATTTTAGAAAAGAAAAAAGAAATCGGCCAGCAGCACAATGTGCTACAAGTGCATGTTACTGGTTGAATATTTGTGTGCGGCATTTTGAAGTATCTGGACATGTGTTAGCTGATGAGATCAGACTTGTTTACTCTTCTGAATTCATCAGAGTTGTTCCTGATATCAACCCATGATTCTGACATTCCAGACATGAGAAGAAAATTCCAGTCAAAACAAAAATGTTTGTCAAAAGTCTGTTCTGTGCAGTGTATCACATTCAGTAAAAGACATGCTTGACTGACTTACGCTCTCTGACATGTACAGTTCATTATTTTCTGCCATGAGTGTATTGGATTGAAAGCGATCCTTGATCTCCAGTTATGAAGGAGACTTATCATCCAAAAAGAACATTCTGCAGCTGTGCCGGTGTGATAGGTGACTTAGTGAAAATGGCCGTTTTCTGCATTCAAAAAAAGGCAAATACTTGTCCAGAGTTCAGTGTGTGAACTGGACTTTTCATGTTCAGTAGATGAAGTAATTAGTGTCAGTGCCACACAGTTTCCTCACAACATTTGAAAAAAAAAAGGAATCTGATATAGAAACATGTGTCAACAAATTGAACCATCGGGTACAGCATACAACATTGCCATAAGATAACCTAACACTCATGACAGTAAACAAAGTATAATCTTCACACTTACCCTCTAAGAGTACAGAGACTGTCTAGGCCATAAATGGCACCAGAACTTAGAGACATCACTGACCTTTACTAACCGTACTAGTTAGCACTGACCTTTATTAACCGTACTAGTTGCACAGGCTGATTAGATCATTTGAATTCTCACAACCAAACTGCATGGGCTGGTCTGCCCATTATTGTATTGGTGTTTACTAAATAGATACTCACTCAAACAGTCTGTGAGCTGGTCTGTAAACGGTCAGAGATTTGTGTGTATCCAGTAAAGGTTTGTTGTAAAAGACCTTGGCTGTGTCAGTCAAACAAAAAGAGCCCCCAAAGCTCTGAGTATTGTCAGACAAAGAGCTTGTAATTTTTTTGTGTTTCAAGCAACAGTGACTTTTCTGAGAATGACAGTTACAAATTTAGTGCTCAGACATGAGTCAGATCTGATGGTTAGACCTAGCACTTTGTACTGCAATTAATCTCACCTGTCAGCGTCATCGGGTTCAGTGTTGGCTGCTGCACTCTTTTGACACCACCACCTCCCTGCAAGCTGCTATGTGTTGACTTTTGTGGACAACTTCTTGAATATTAAGGCCACTGATGTTGGTTATGGTCTCGATGTATGAGGTTGGAGGTCTGCCTTTCTTCCTTTCTGCCTCTGTTTTTCTTTGAAAAATGGTTGCTATGAGGTCCATGTTCTTGCTATTTGACAATTGCCAGTGTATTTTAGTCTTCTCTTGTTGATGTCTGCTAGTAGTTTTCTGGTGCTATCAAGTTCTTCCAGACACTTTCATTAGTTCTTCTATCCTTCCATTTGACACGTAGTAGTCTCCGATAAAATCATATATCTGCTGCCTCAATTCTTCTGCAATCAGCTTTTCTTAGAGTCTAGGTTTCGCAGCCATAAATTGTGATTGGCCAGATCAAACATTTTAAAAAGTCTTAATTTTCAGGCTATTTGGTATGCCTCTCTGTCTTTCCAGATATTGTTGAGTTGAACCATTTTTTGCTTTGCTATTCCAGTTCTGATGTTTTTGGAGCAGGTTACATCTTCAGTTTTTACAGAATCAAGATATTTGAAATCCTTAACATTTTCTAAAGGAACTTTATTTAACCTTTACCGTACGTCGCCTAAAATTTTGCGTCCCGTACGTCGTGGGTATTTAGCGACCCATGCTTTTTAATGAAGGAACGATCCGTTCCCGTACGCCATGGGTCTGCAGCGACCCATACTATAATATGAAGGAACGATCCGTTCCCGTACGCCGTGGGTCTGCAGCGACCCATACTGTAATATGAAGGAACGATCCGTTCCCGTACGCCGTGGGTCTGCAGCGACCCATACTATTATATGAAGGAACGATCCGTTCCCGTACGCCGTGGGTCTGCAGCGACCCATACTGTAATATAAAGGAACGATCCGTTCCCGTACGCCGTGGGTCTGCAGCAACCCATACTATTATTATATGAAGGAACGATCCGAGGCTGTGTGTAGTTGAATCTGCAGTGACCGGTACTATTATATGAAGGAATAAAGTGTCACTGTACGATGTTTGTCTCCATCTATCCGCATTCTCTCTCTCTCTCTCTCTCTCTCTCTCTCTCTCTCTCTCTCTCTCTCTCTCTCTCTCTCTCTCTCTCTCTCTCTCTCTCTCTCTCTCTCTCTTGTGGCTGTATAAGCACCACCCATTTTCTTCAGAAATGCTGAAATGTGTGATAAATTTTGAAAGCAGCCTGGATTTTTTTCCCCTCCTTGTTGTAGGCTAATTGGTGTAGGCCTAGATCTAGATGATATCTGGGGAAGGGGGGAATGATTTTTTAGCTTACAGTGTGTGTGCGCGAAATCTGACGTATAAACGATATTTAAAAAAGAAAAAAAAGTTGCACTCCTCGTAATGTCGTCATTAAATGACGTATGTGTGTCTACAATCTGACCAAAAAAATTTTCGGAAGCAGAAATCGCTCATTCACTTGGAGCGTCGTGTGTACTCTCATCAGTTTTCATGAGTGAAGCATATGATGTAGGCTAAATGTACGCTTATTGTTGTGTTGAGTGAGTGGAATGTGTGCGTGTGTGTGTGCACGTGTCCGAATCTCTCTCTCTCTCTCTCTCTCTCTCTCTCTTGTGTGTGTGTGTGTGTGTGTGTGTGTGTTGGTTGTTCTTCCTTTGAATTTAATGTCTTACCTACCACTCAGTGATACTAGGTGGATCTGAGAATTATTGATACTTACCTCAAACTGAAAAGCCGGCAAGACTCATAACAAAAGAAATGCAAGAGACTACCAGAGACTGGTCAGTACACTCCCAGGATGACTGGAATGCTTGGCGCCAAAGAGGAGATAGTTTGCTGATAACACTTGGGGTGGTGCTCTGCAGACCGCGACGGACAGATCTATTTTTAGATCTGTGATACCAGACACTCGCTTGAAATGTATGGGTCGCTACAGACCCACGAAGTACAACACGGAAGTTTGTTCTTTGCGAGCATGAGTCTTTTCTGACCCACGACGTACTGGAACATTTGTTGTTTATTTATTCCTTTATTTTTCAACACACACAAATAATGTTTGGTACAGATGTGGGGCAATATTTTATTGACAAAGTCATGAAATTTTGTGAAGGTAGCTTAAAAACTGACTCAGTTATCAAGCGAAAATCACGACTGTGGGTCATTTTATACCCACGGCGTACGGTAAAGGTTAATAAGATGCCATGATTGTTTTCATTGTCTTTGTCTTTGATATGTAGCACTTCTGTTTTCTTGGCCTTCAAGTTTAGGCCAGCCTTTTTAACTGCTGAATCCACTATGAAGGTGACAAAAGCTTTCTTTATCAGTGCTTTTTGTTTTTTCTGAGTATTTGTAACACAGAAGCATGTGCCTGTGTTGGATCTGTGGCCTGTCTGGCAGCCAGGTAGTTTCTTCTATCTTGGGCTTCAGTCTGTTGAGAATAAAATTTATGAGCAAAATTTTCCTGATGTGGCTGATTAGGTCAATGGTTCTGTAGTTTGTTTCATTCTTTTGACATTGCCACTCATAAAGTATCACAAATTTTTGAAGTTTCCAATCTGTTAGCCACTGATGAGTATTCCAGATTTTACAACAAAGATGATGCATTGCCTTTAGGCCTTCTTTTCAAGCATGTTTTAACAATTCTCCTGGAACATCATCAATTACTGGGGATTTTCTTGTTTCTAATTGCTTGGTGGCTGCTTCAATTTCACTTAAAAGTGGTTCTGGTTCTGATTCTGGACAGTTCAGGTCAGGGCATAGAGTGTCTTCAGGGCTATTATTGCTGAAAAGTGATGCTCCATATTCATTCCACCTGTTCATAATATACTCTTGTTCAGTCAATGTGGTGCCTTCCTTGCTGTTGATGCACTCATTTCTGGGTTGGAATTTGGTGGATTGAACTTTCTTTATGAGTTTATCTGTTGGAATAGACTGGAGGGTGGTGTTGCGTATGCGTCAAGATGGCCTGCTTTTCGTTGAGCTCCGTAAAAATTGGTGTACGATGTAACAGTCACTGCTCAGTGCATATTTTTTGTTCTAGGAGGATAAAAAATTCTTGAAATTTTTGTTCATTCCTTGACACAACCACATTCGTGACATTGCACTTTCGTTTTCATTCATGAGTTCTGAGCACTTTTCTAAATCTTGTTACTGTGATTCTGTGAAGTGTTTCAAGGGTAGGTAATGTAAAGTTTTCATTTCGATGCTTTGAACATGGAAAAAAAGAAAGCTGTGAAAAAAAAACAAAAAAACCAGTAGTACTAATAGTGCCAGTGACCGAAAATCGGTCAGCTCAAGAAGTTCGACTGCCAACTCGGGTAAGCTGAGTGCCAGTACTCCCTCTAGGCCTACTGGCGCATTTGAGAGGCAGAGGTCTAGCCGTAGACAGAATAAATCTGTGTCTGCATGGCAATACACTTACTGTGACAATGCAGTGGAAGAAGATGAAGATTGCATTGAGTGCTTTGTTTGTAAAAACTGGGGCCATTTGAAATGCACTGACCTGTCTGGAGACATTTTTGAAACTCTCTGACCCGTTGCAGCCAAACCTGCAGTGGGTCTGCCAGCCCTGCATGGATGACCAAAAGGAAATCCAGTCAAAGCAGGATTCCAGACTGGACAAACTCCTGGACATCATTCCACTTGTACACTCCCTTAGTGTCAGGATGGAAAAGATGGAGAAAAGCGTGGGAGAAAAACTGGAAGAGAAGATTGAAGAGGTGGTGGACAGAAAACTGGAAGAGATGATGGAAGAAAGACTGGAGATAGAAAAAAGGAAAAATAACTTGGTAATTGTCAATCTGAAAGAGAGCACAAAAACAGATATTGAAGAAAAAAGTAAAGATGACTTGGAGGCTGCTAAAACAGTGATAAGCAAGATAGTGGATCTGGAAGAAGACGACCTGGTAGAGCCTGTAAGGCTGGGGAAAGAAGGGGGTCATAGACCAAGAATGCTCAGGGTGACAGTGAGAGGGGAGGAAAAGAAGAAAGAAATCATGAAAAAAGCTCCCAAACTGAACAAAGATAAATCTCCCAGAGACACAAAGATATACATAAACCATGACCTTACAAAAAACCAGCGTGACAAACACAAAGCATTGAGAGGGGAGAAACAAAGGAGAACTGAGGCAGGTGAACTAAACTTGGCCATACGAAATTGAAAAATAGTGACACTTACACTGGGCTCAAAAACCCAATTACACTCTGTCGGAGGCGCTGAGGCCACCCCTGGAGCTGGTTCTTCTGGCAATTGACTTCAAGGCAAACTTGTACATAGTGTAAATAACAAAAGTTCCGATTTTTTCCGGGTGTTATATTCTAATGTTGATGGTTTCTTGAACAAAAAAAAAGAGTTGTTTTCTTGGATCAATAATATTCATCCAAGCGTAATTGCATTAACTGAATTAATACCTAAGAATTTACGAAAAAATTTTGAGAAAGAGTTCTGCATCCCTAATTTTGACATGTTCATTAATAGGGATCACCAACGAGGTGTAGCCTTATATGTGGATAAACACCTGAATGCTCGAGAGTGTGATGAATTTGATGAATATATGTATCAAGAAAGTGTGTGGTGTACTTTTGATTGTGTGTGTAATGGTAAAGTGTTGATTGGATGTGTGTATAGAAATCCTAACGCCAGTACATTAGAGAATAATAACAAACTGTTTGAAATCTTAAAATCAGACAAAATGTTAAAATATGATAAGATATGCATTATGGGCGATTTCAATTATCCTAATGTTCACTGGGATGGGAAATGAAATCTTAAAATCAGACAAAATGTTAAAATATGATAAGATATGCATTATGGGCGATTTCAATTATCCTAATGTTCACTGGGATGGGAAATGGTCAGGGGAAAAAGGAAATGAGACAGGTGCAGGATTCATTCTTAATTCAAAAGGTGACTAAACCAACAAGAAGAAGACCAGGGCAAAATCCAACTCTTGATGACTGGGTTTTAGTTAATGATGACACATTTATTTCAGAGGTTGTACATCTCGATCTGGTGGGTAAAAGCGACCATGACGTTTTATCATTTCAATTAAATTTGGAAAAGTTTAAAGCTACAGATCAAGTAGAATTTATCTATAATTTGAACCGGGGAGACTACTCTAAATTAAGAAGTATAATGGTTGAACACAATTGGAAGGCTATATCAGATATGGACATAGAGGAAACCTGGAAGTATATAAAGAATACTATACATGAAGGAATGGAGAAGTGTATCCCCAAAATAAGAAGAAATGCTAGGAAGAAATATACCCCAGTCTGGATGAATAAAAAAGCTATGAGAAGCATTAAAAAGAAGTACAAATTATTTAAAAGATACTTAAGTACTAAATCAGGAGTGAATTATATGAATTACATACGGGAAAGAAATAAATGCACAAAACTGTTAAAGGTAACAAAAAGGTGAATATGAAAAAAGGGTTGCAAAAGATAGTAAAGATAATCCTAAATTATTTTGGAAGTATATTCAAAGTAGGTTAAAAATCAATACAGATATAGGTGCTCTAAATAAACCAGATGGATCCTTGGCTGTAAATGATAAGGAAAAAGCAGAAATTCTAAATGACTTCTTTGCTAGTGTTTTTATACATGAAGATGTAACAAATATACCCATACTGGCTGAATGTGCATATTCAAATGGTGTATCCTTGTCAAAGGTAAGAGTTAGCCCAAAAGTAGTGAGTGACAAATTAGTTTACTTAACCCTTAGCTGTTCACAAAGCCGGTAACCGCCCAGCGGCAGAATGTGCCGATCCGTTCGTAGCGGTTGAGATCGCCCGACCTTTTCCTGTACATGTGTGGGGAATTTCCATCACTACTGGCCTTGCTGTCTTATCGCGCATGTGGTTAGAATCTTGGTCAGTCTCACATTGAATGTTCTAAAAATAGTACGAGCATTCTGGGATGCAAGGAACTTTCCATTCACTACTGAAAGACTTTGTACTGACGCTGTGCTACATTCGAATGTGAATACTAGGAGCTAGCTTTACATCTAGCAGTGCAAATGCGAAAGGGTTAAACCCAAATAAAGCACAGGGACCTGACCATATTCCTTCAAAAGTTTTAAAAGAACTAGGTGAAGAACTATCAGTCCCACTATGTTCTCTGTTCAACAAGACATTAGAATCAGGTACCCTTCCACAAGACTGGAAGACAGCTGAAGTAACAACCTTGTTTAAAAAGGGTTATAAAGCAGATCCAGGAAACTATAGACCAGTCAGCCTGACTTGTGTGATATGTAAAGTGTTAGAAAGCATAATTAGAGATTCAGTAGTAACTCACTTTACAGATAATGAATTGTATGCAAAGTGTCGGCATGGGTTTCGTAAAAAACGATCTTGTGTAACACAATTACTTGAAGTAGTAGAAGATATGACAAAAATATTAGATGATGGTCGTAATGTTGATGTTGTATATTTAAATTTTAAGAAGGCTTTTGATACTGCACCCCATGAAAGGTTACTAGTCAAATTGTCTGCTTATGGTATATCTGGCAAACTATTAAACTGGATACAAGGTTTTTTGAAAGATCAAGTACAGCATGTGAGAGTAGGTGGTGAAAGATCTAATAAAGCTAAGTGGTATACCTCAGGGTAGTATCCTGGACCCAGTACTATTCACAGTGTTTATAAATGACTTGCCAATATCATTAAATAGCACCTGTAAAATACTTGCAGATGATATAAAACTATATGACAACACATCTCAATGCGCAGCTTTACAAAATGATATTTATAAACTCCAAGATTGGTCAGATGTATGGAATCTATATTTCAATATTTCTAAATGTGGTGTACTACATATTGGTAAAACCAATCAAGAACACACATATTATATAAGACAAAATGACAGCTTAAAGCAGATAAATGTCCTAAAAGAGGAAAAAGAGTTGGGAGTAACTTTCGATAGCATGTTGTCCTTCGGTTTACATATTGGTAAAATAGTTAATGAAGCAAATCAAATGTTAGGAGTTATCAGGAGAAGCTTTTCTTACTTAAATAAGGATATATTTCTAAAACTATATAAATCTTTTGTTAGACCACATTTGGAATATGCAAATGCAATATGGTGTCCATCCTTGAAAAGACAGCGCAAATACAAAGAGTACAAAGACGTGCAACAAAGCTATTAAAAGAATGCAAAGATAAATCTTATGCAGAACGATCGAAGTATTTGAATTTACACTCGCTTAAAGGCAGAAGGACAAGAGGTGACCTTATTCAAACATATAAAATGTTTAATGGAATTGATAATATTTGTGTTGTCTCGCTCTTTTCTGTTTCACAATGTAATATCACAAGAAATACGGAAGGAAAGATATTTATTCAGCACTGTCGTACTAACACAAGAAAATTTTCTTTTACACATCAAGTAGCTTCTTTGTGGAATAAACTCCCAACTAACATAAAATTTGCACAAGATACTAACAAATTCAAGAATTTTTTGGACGAAATTCCAAAATTCAAAGAACTTTTCATTGATTATGATGATTAAATGCCTGATTAGGCTTTATGTGAACAAAAAGAAAATGCACAATTTAACACCAATATTAGAAATATTTGAGAAAGAGGGGACGAGGCCATTGAAAGCCAGTCCCTATTACTACTACTACTACTACTACTACTACTACTACTACTAGATCCCTGGATCTTCTGTATTCATTATGCTCATTTATTTTTGCGCATTCTTTTTCCAGCCAATTTTTCTTATCTCTTCTAATTTTGTTCTTAATTTCTCTTTTGAGTTTTTGGTGTTCTTGTTTTGTGGCAGATTTGTGAGCTTGGCTTTTCTGTTTGGCTAGATCCATAACTTTTGTTTAGTTTTCTTTTTTTCCTGCCTAATTTTTCTTCTACTGCTAATTTCTTCTGGATACCAGTCATTTAATATCCAGTCCTGGATTAAAGCCTCGGAACAATTGCTGACTTCAATCTCAAAATCAGATGCAGTGCCTTGAT
The DNA here is from genome assembly GCA_030674185.1 of Monoplex corrugatus. Classification (NCBI taxonomy): domain Eukaryota; kingdom Metazoa; phylum Mollusca; class Gastropoda; order Littorinimorpha; family Ranellidae; genus Monoplex; species Monoplex corrugatus. Next base: position 77,706,395 of record JAPXFY010000013.1, on the reverse strand, counting down.
TTTTCAGTTTTTCTAGATGAAACTTATGGGCCGGCTTGGCTTTGTTTTGTTTATTAGCTTTGAGTCTAATTGTAATTGCGACTAGGTGATGATCACATCACAGTCAGGTCCTGGTTTTGTTTTCGAGTTTAGAACAATAGTTCTCCATGTCCTGTCTGTCATGATGTGATCTATCACCACATGATGTAATCTACTTACGTAATATCACTGATAATAACAGTGAATGGCGAATTGTTCAACCTCCTAAAGATGCTAGCACAGATGTTTTAAGATTCACAATTAATAATCCTGGACCACCAGTGCTCCCCATTGAAACTTGGACCCAGTGGATTACTTTGTAAAGTGTTTTATGATAATTTGTTGTTGCATTTTGTGAGAGAAACAAACAGGTGTGCATTTACTTTCTTGACTTCAAAAATGTCACCTGGAGTGAACAGCATCCAAAAGCTTTTCATTTGGCCTGATCAGAGCATTCTGTTGATGATGTGAAGTTGTTTCTTGGTCTTAGGATAAGTGTGGGCTTGATCAAAAAGACTTATCTGGCCAGCTACTGGGTTACTGTTAGGCCAGCATTGCAAACTCCCTACTTCAACACTGTGATGTCACAGCATTGATTCTTGCTTATAACAATGCTCCATGTCAGTGACTCAGAAAAAAAAAGGAAAGGGTCAAGAAAGATTCAATCTTTTGGGAACTGTGTATTCATGACAGCATGGTAAAAATGAAAAACAAGTGTAGTTTCCTCCAGTACCTGCCAGAAAAAATGCCTCAAGATTTGGTATAAAAAAAATTCTTGTTGTGTGACACGGCGGCATATATTTGTCCTGTTGAGCTGTATGGGGATAAAGATTTTAATGTAGGCTACATACCAATGAAGAACAGGCACAGTTTTGTCATGAAACTTTTGACTGCTTGCCAACTGCTGAACAAGGATACCATCTGTTCATTGACAATTTTGATACCAGATACAGATTTGCTGACATCTGTTCAAAAAGGAAACACCAGTGACAGGAAATATTCAGGCCAACTGGAAGGGTTTATCCAAAGGTGTGTAGCAGGCACAGAATTGAGGCCAGGAGAAGTGCTGTACACCAAATTGAATCACAAATTATCAGTAACATTCCATGACTAAAAGAGCCAAAGAAAATCTTTGATTTTGTTTAGCACTTTCCACTCTGCTGAAAATTTGGAGAAAGAGGGGAGGGGGGAAATGAAAAACTACTTGCCATGAGCTTTGATTAGAACACCTATGTGGGAGGAGTAAACATTTGCAATAAAAATCTGCCACATCACTGCTGCATGCCGCACTCTCCGCTATAGTATTGATCAATATTTTTTTTATAACCACCTTGACATTACTATCCTAAATGGGGATGAAATTTATGCATTGACTGACAATACAAGCAGATTGCCTAGCAGAATAATGTTGTCTCCATCATGGATAATCTCTGTGGTGCAGAACACCTCCAACAAAACTATCCAGCTGCCTGCTGTTCTTCCCCACCTTATTGTCTTGCCTGGAAAGAAGGAGAGGAACTGTGTTGTGTGTAGTGACAGACAGGGCTTTTGGGGGAGGAAGAGATCAAGGCAATGATGTGTCGTGATTGTGAAGTTGGCTGCCATGAAAACTGAGCCCCCATCTAAAGCATTACCTGCATTTACCACAATGCTGTTGGAAGCGTTGTCATGATATAGATGAAGATGGTGAGGACAACTAATTGTTAATCTTCTGCACTCACCATTGAAAAGTAACAGGAAATGTGAGTAGACTGTTTCTTTTCAGTATTGAGTGCTTTCTTATCATTTTTGTCATTTACAGCGATTCCGTGTTGTCAAGGGAAATATGAGCTGTAAAGGAAATTATAGTTACGCTTTTGTTGCAACATGTATACTAACAGTGGTAAACATTAGTGGCAAATATATTCATTGTAGAAAAATTGAATAGTTTTCTTTAAAATGGTATAGATTTTGTTTTCTAGCATTTTTATTTTTGAGAAAATGATGTGATTTCCCTGTTATCACTCTTTTCTGTTTTGACAAGTGGTGGCCATTTCACGTGACAACGCCATCTAGATAAAATGTACATGATTGTGTGAGAAAGTTTATATGAGTTTCAAATATAAAACTTTCATATGATCTGTTCAGGTAACTCTCCCATAAACAGTTGATTTCCAAGTGTTGCTGAATACACTCATTACACTGTGTCAGTGAAGCAAGTTACTAGTGCTTGCAGATAGTGTTAATAAACATTTGAAAGCCTGTTTTTGGGCATAGTCATTCTGCAGCTATTTCATATTTACTCAGTAAACTTGCTCACCACTTCATCAGTGCTGAGAATTTGCTCACCACTTCATCAGCGCTGAGAATCCTGACCAATATGATTGGCATTACTAATATGCACATTCTTGGGTAAACAAATCTGAGAGATGTTGTTTTTCTTCTCTCTTTTACAGATATTTCTTGGTACAAAAATGCTCATGAGTAACTCTGAATGAAATAGCATGTTTAGGGATACCATGCAGGTTCCACATCTGGACCTAATCCCTTAAGTCTTTCATTATGGCCAGTGCGCGATGTGGCAAGTTCCCAGCTGCTGGACTGTCAGCATTTTGTTTTCTTCCCGGCTGACATACCATTTTTACTGCTTTTTTTAATGTTATTTTACAGCTACTAAAGAATGGTTAATGGCAGAGTATTTGATATTACCAGAAAGCTCAAAACGTGATCAATGCGGGCATACTATTTTCATGTTTACATCTCGGTAATAACTGTACTGAAGTCTAGAGGAACCTTTGAAACCTCTCTCTGTCTCTTTCTCTTTCTCTTTCTCTCTCTCTCTCTCTCTCTTCTCTCTCTCTCTCTCTCTCTCCTCTCTCTCTCTCTCTCTCTCTCTCTCTCTTCTCTCTCTCTCTCTCTCTCTCTCTCTCTCTCTCTCCTCTCACACACACACACATGCACACACACACACACACGCAGAGAAAGAGAGAGAGAGAGAGCAATCAGTGCAGATGGTCTCTGATAACTCATGAAGAAATACATTTCCAGCCTGCATGGAGCAGACAGTTTATCAAGGAAGAAAGTGCAGACGTAACACATGGCATTAGAATTTCCTGGTCAGGGGGTCGCTTTGTGTCATTATCAGTCAAAGCATCAAGTGTAAATCTACACCAACAAAAAAAAAACCTCCCTTAGCTGAAACCTTCCGCTAAAAAGGTACTGATGGTTGTTCCTGATATTCTTCACAGAGAAAGCTGCCAGAATTTTTCAAAACTTGACCGGCACTATGTGGCCAGTGCGTCTGAGAGAACAGATGCCTTACCAGCAACAGGAGGGAACTTTTTTGGCACCTTCATCTTCTGTCACCCACCATCAACTACTTTGAGCTACAAAAGGGAAAAAGAAAAGAAACAAAAAAAGAAACAAAAAAGAATAGAATAGAAATTAAAAAAATGAAAAAGAAAAGTTATTGTATACAAAGAAAGGTTATGTCCAGATAACAAGGAAAAAATATAGTAGCTAGAGTACAAAATGCAATCAGTTATGATTTTAACTTTGGGACTTCTACAACTGAGTAAAACACACATAGTAACAAGTACACATGCGTACACACACACACTTGTCAACAGGCACCTATGTGACTAGACCTTAATAGAAATAGTGAATAAATACACACAACACACATGCACTCATGCAGTTACAGCGAGCTGCTAATCTTATTTGACAAGCAGTCATGAACATTGAACTGTAACTGACCTTGCACTGTTTCGGCTTTTCCTTGCTTTGTTTTGTTTTTGCTGTGAGAGTGGTGAAGGTGAAAATGTTTTTGTAGGGGACAGTAGCAGATGTTAAGATTGTAGCTTTGTAGAAGATTGAATAAAAGATTGAAAAGACAAAGCTGATATTTACAGTTTGACATGTATCTTTGCAGAGAGTCGTGCGGGCAATTGAATATGCAGAGACAGATGGTTATGACAGGCCTCGGAAGCCGATAACTATTGCTGATTGTGGTATCGCAGAACTCCTGAAACCTTTTCCTGTCAAAAAAATAGAAACTACAGATGATAGCTAAATTTATTACCTTTCACCTCTATATATATGCGTGTGTATTTCAGTTTGTTGTGTTGTCAGTGATGGAAGACTTTGTGGCCTACCATTGTTTTTTGCATATCACTGTTTATGTGGTTGATGATGTGACAAAAGTTTTGTCTGTTTCTGATGTTAAGCACTTACAGATAATATTTCAACAACCAAAGGTTTTGGCAATATATTTGTAAAGTAAGACACATTCTTGTTACTTAGTGATTCACCAGTTCATTGTTATAATTCATCACTCACATCATGAATGTTAAACGATCACACAGAATGTGTTTATAATGTTTGATTTTGTTTCTGATAGTAAAATCATTCCACAAGACCAGTAAGTGTATGGTTAATTTGTGATTCCACTGAATGTATCTGTTTTCTTTCCCCCTTTTTTTCTTCAAATGACTATTTTTTGTTGATCAGAGGGAATGTGTGTAGATCTGCCTGTACGTGAATATGTACAGATCGGCATGTTTCTAAATCTGGAAGAAAGATTTTGTGGTGTTTGTGGAGCTGATGGATTTCCCCCAAACGTTCTGCCACAGGTCACTTTTAAGTCGTAGTTGAAAAATTTCTGCTTTAAGTTTGATTTTGCCTGACACATGTGTTGCGGTCATGGTAACCAAAACATGAAATCAGTTAGCCGTGCCTTCAGATTTGTGACATGCATACAGTATTATTAGGAACTACTTTTTAAGTATAATTAGGGTAGTACACCAATTGTGCCAGAAGTTCTCAGCAAAGATTTCTTGTTTTGGATAAATCTGTTTCAGATATTTAGCAAAGATGTAAGTTATCATGGTGCCCCAGTTTATAAGTTGTAGTTGCATCTGAACCAATGGGGAATTAAGAAATGAAATTTGAGTCATCTACAAAATCTTCATTTCTTTATAGACAAATATGTACCAGGTTAACACTTTGAAAGAAAAAAAGAAATTTTAGAAAAGTTTATGCGAATATGCATTACCCAAGTACCCGGGCTACAGAAGTTATGTAGTACTGTGTCATTAAGAATTACATGACTATTTATGGACTCATCCTTTCCAGATTTGCTACATAATCATGTCGAAACAGTCTTCATTGCTTATCTGATGGGTGGACAAATAAAATTACATTCTTGCAAGAAAATTGTCTAACAACTACAAAGCAGAAAAGACAGTTGTTTTGGAAGCAGCAAAAATCATTTTTCAACATCTGAAGTTTACTTGACAGTCTATAAATCATTGATAAAAAGCTTACAGTTTTCTGTTGTCAGTCTTGCGAGATAAACCTTAAGAAGGTAACAACAGCGAGTAATAATGCAGTAGATTCTTGCCCATCGTGGCATCAGGGCAAATGAGTAAGCAGATCCCTAGGCTAAGGCAAGGAGAATGCAAGGGCAACAAAACCCAGTCTCCTTCAGAGGGTGAACTCCATGATATGAAAGAAAACTTTCATTCTGAACATAATAGAAATGATCTCATTCACTCACTACCTTGAACGGCAACTACAGACTGGAATCTTCCACTCAAGAACGGACACTGTCGCTTATTCCACCATATGTGTCAGGTGTGGCCATTCCACATATGTGAATGTTCATGCCAGACAGGATCACAATCTCCAGAACATGTTCTACAGTTTTGCCTCCTGTTTGGAAAAGAAAAACAAAAGAATGAGCAATGGCCAAATGGGACAGCTCTGGAAGGGCAACACGGGGCAACAGTGAGGGCTTGATGAAAAGCACTGTTTTTATCCAGACCACCAGACTGACTATTTGAGGTGCTACCATGCTTGAATGGAAACACACACACACACACACACACACACACACACACACACACACACACACACACACACACACACACACACACACACACAATGAAATAAAAGTCTGCTTTTGTCTTATTTCATCACTTTTTATCATAAGATTGGAGTTGTTATTGTTGAGGCCTTTGAGACTTGTTACAGAATGTTACCTTATTTGCCTTATCCTTTTATCGATAAAAGTATGCATCATCACTGGCTTTTTATATTGTTATTGATTTTTGTAATCTGTGTATTTTCATGATTTACTGAAGTCTCTTGTGATACTTATTTTTGAGTGATATCTTGTAAATTAAAGGTGCATATACACCCACACAAACACACCCACACTTACACACACACAGGCGCGCGTGCGCGCGCGCACACACACACACACACACACACACACACTTTAAATCACTGATTGAGATGATGGGGTACAAGTAATCACATTGAATTGTCATCCATGTAATCAATCAGTCAGCTTAATTATTTATTCAGTCAGATGTGGTCAGCTCAGTTCATGTGGTCAAGAAAAAATTATACAATCATTAGATTAAATTGGTGTTGGTCAGTCTTGTAATGAAAAGCAGTTTCTGAGTAAATTGTCATTTCATAAAAGGTGTTGTTGTTTGTAAATGACTGCATGTGTGTGAAAGACAGAGAGAGCACTCAGTTTTGTAAGCACACCGTGCATCTTTCTCTCTCTGTGTGTCGTCTGTATGTGTGTGTGTATCTCTCTCTCTCTCTCTCTTTCTCTCTCTCTCTCTCTCTCTCACTCTCACTTGCGAACAAAGACACAGATTGACACACACATACACACATCATTTAGTTCATACGTACAGTACTTTGTGTCAGTGACTGACACAGAAGAAGCGCATACCATTGAAATATTGGCAAAGTCCTAAATTGTAATATTTTCACCTGCCAATGTCAGTTCGACATAAGGTCCATGTGCTGCCCCCTATAGGGATGCCAGGGGGTCTTTAAGTATAAACAAATTGCCTCTTTTCCTTCACTCTCTTTGTTTCTCCCTGGCCTTGCTCCTTTGCTTTCTGTCATTTGTTCCTATGGTTTTCTGCCTAGCTGGTCCATTTACCCGTATGTATTCAATAAAGCCTTAGATGCATTAAATATTACAATGCCTGTGCGTACTAGAAGGGGGTGACAGGAGGGAAATGGGATGAAGTAATGAGTGCATGATAGGGGAAAAGCACTGCTGTACAAAAAGACACCCCTTCAAGTTAGACCTAAAGGAAGAAAGAATATGTGACTGTCCAACAGACAGGGGAAGCTCATTCCAGTTGTATGGAAGACCACAGAAAATGAACTAAACACCTGTACAGAGGAAGTTTTGAACACGTAGTGTCAGAAGCACAATGGAGATCGGGCAGGGGTGTTCATCCAAAGGTAGTTGCAGAGATAAGTAGGTACAAAACCGTCAGTACACATGTAGCGGAACATACTGATTTTATATGAAATTCTCTGAATAACAGGCAACCAGTGGAGGGAATGAAGCAAGGGAGTGACATGATTGTGCCGCTTTTTACGAAAGACAAGACAGAATTTTTGAATATGTTGGAGGATTGTGACAGAAGAAGCAGGCAAGCTAGAGAGCAGGGTTACAATAACTGATACAAGACAAGAGAAATCGCCAGTGTAAATGCTGCTACAGCAAACAACTGAAATCTTGCAGTGGACACTAACAATACTGACATGTTTAGCTAATGAACTTCTGCATAGAGAGTTGAGCAAGAACAATAATAGATAGGGAAGATGCAGAACTGTTTAAAATCGCTTCATGGGAATAGATGCTAAATGAAAAAAAAATGACAAACACACACATGCACGAACTGACATAGAAAACACCTGTGTATGTCGTGTGAACGCAGAGGGGTGTATGCACCTTTTGTGTTGAGTCCGTGTGTATGTGCTTTTGTATGTGTGTGTGTCTATATGTGTGTAAGTGAGTGTGTGTTTCAGATACATGTTATGTGTGTACAAAAGATTTATAGACATATCAGTACACGCGTTGGATCAGGATATACTATATACTGGTCAGGTCGCACAGCTGAAAGGAAGGCAGGTGTTGGCTTCACAGTAAAGACCCCTCGCGTCTCTCAGCTTGAGTCATAGCCCAGGGGCAGCAGTGACAGAATCATGACTATAAGGCTCACCTTATCAGACAATGCATATGCTACATTGGTAAGTATCAATGTACCCACCATGACAAACCAAGATGGAAACAAAGAAGCCTTCTACCAACAGCTTGATGAAGTTGTTCGCAGCCTACTTTCAGGTGATAAGGTGATCATCCTGGGGGATTTCAACACGAGAATCGGCTCAAATCATACAGCATGGGCTGGCATCATTTGTCAGCATGGTATCGGTCATGAGAACTCAAAGACAAACTTCTGCTTTTACTATGCTCCCAGCACAATTTCTCAATCACAAATACATTCTTCCAAATGAACGATGCTTACAAAACCACCTGGATGCATCCAAAATCGAAGCACTTGCATCAAACAGATTTTATCATCTGCAGACAACGTGATCTGTGTGACTTTCATATCACCAGAGCAATGAGAGGTGCCGAATACTCAACAGACTACCTTCTCCTCAATTAAAGGTGAACCTCCAGGTGCAAAGAAAAAGAAGGCCCCAAGGCAAGAAACCTCCCAAAAAAATGGATGTTTGGAAAATCATTTACCCTGGCATAACAGTTGCCTTACACAATGAACTCTCAAAGCATCACTGAGTGTTACTCGGACCTTGAGAACTGGATGACATACAATAAACTTCAGCTTAACGATGACAAGACAGAAGCTATCCTCATTGGCACCCGTCAGAAACTTTCTCAGCTGCCTCCTCTTTCTCTCCCATTATGTAATACATCAGTCCCAATTTCTGATTCAGCTAAAAACCTTGGTGTCTGCATTGACTCTACCCTCTCCATGAACAACTTTGTTTCTCAAACTGCCAGATCTTGCTACTATCATCTCCATCGTATAAGCCTGATCAGGAAGTATCTCTCTGTCGAAACAACTGCAAAACTTGTTCTCTCCTTCATAGTGTCTCGCATTGTCTATTGCAATTCACTCCTGTCTGGTCTTCCTGCCTCCACCATTCACATCCTACAGAGCATTCAAAACAATGCTGCAAGCCTTGTGCTCAAAAAGAAAAAAGCTGACCACATATCTCCTCTCCTGGCACAACTTCACTGGTTCCCTGTATCAAAGCGCATACAGTACAAACTAGACACCATGTGCTACAAAAGCCTCAATAACGCAGCCCCCGATTACCTGTCAAGCCTACTTGAGATCTATGTTCCCTCACGTACCCTCCGCTCTGCCTCCGATCCTCTGACTTTTCGCTTTTCATGCACTAAGCTCAATACCTATGGTCCACGAGCCTTCTCTGTTTCTGGTCCACTCTCTTGGAACAAACTTCCTTTCTCAGTCAGTCAGCAACCTACTTTTGTCTCCTTCAAGTCCGCTCTCAAAACTCACCTTTTCTCCTCTGCATAAAACCCTGACCTCACTCAACCCCTCTGCAGCCTGTCTCCACTCGGAGGGGAATCACATTGTAATATATAATTGTATATAATATGCTCTATAATTTTCCATTGCTTTTATTCTTTCTCCCCATTTATAGCCATGCGTGTGTGTGTGTGTGTGTGTGTGTTGCGTGTGTGTGCGTGCGTGTGTATGTGTCTGTTTCAGCGCTTAGATTTGATTTTATCAAGATTTTGCGCTATATAAATATTGTAATTATTATTATTATTATTATTATTATTATCTAGAGCAAGTTGCCTTCACCAAAGGAGAAAAGGAAGAAAACTGGGCCAAATTAAGAAATGAAGTTGACACTGCACCCAAAGAGACGATTGACGTCCTCAAAAGACATCACCAGGACTGGTTTGATGACAACGATTCTGAAATTCAAACTCTTCTTGCTGAGATGTATGCTGCACACAAGAATTGGCTAGTGGACAAACAGTCTGACACAAAGCGGGTTAAGTTCCGCTGCATAGCTCCTCTGCCCCATCAGATTTTGACGCTCTTGCGTGCAGTCTGAGAGATTGTATAGAGGATGTCTCCAAGTGGATGAGTGAAAACAAGCTGAAGATGAATGATGATAAAACTGAGCTTATTGTTACTGGTACTAAGTCAAAGGTCAATCAGGTTACTCATGCCCCCATGGCTATCTCTGGTTGTGATGTATCTTTCTCACAAACTGTTAGAAACCTTGATGAAACACTACCTGGATGAAAAACTGTCTATGGAAGCCCATGTCAAACAGTTGTGTCGTACTCTGTACTATCAGCTACGTAGAATAGTAAGATTCGGTCCTTCCTTTCCACTGATGCTACCAACAAGCTTGCTGTCTCTTTCATACTATCTAGACTGGACTATTGTAACTCTGTATTCGCAGGTCTCCATGACAATCAACTATTTAAACTTCAGCGCATACAGAACCACGCGGCTCGCCTTGTTCTCCGCAAGCCCAGGCGTGAGAGTGCAAAATCTCTGCTTAGAACACTTCATTGGCTCCCGGTAAAGGCTAGGATTCAATATAAAGTTGCCTGTCTCTGCTTTCAGTGTATCTATCACGAGAACATGCCATCCTATCTTGCCAACCTCCTGCAGGGTTACAAACCTTCTCGAACGCTCCGCTCTTCTGACACCTCACTGTTGACTGTTCCTCGCTTCTCTTTAGACACCTTTGGTAAAAAATCTTTCTGTCTTTGGCCCAAATGTATGGAACTCTCTACCACTGTCTCTCAGAAAAACTAAGTGTTTCTCAACCTTCAAACGGCACCTGAAAACCCACATCTTTCAAACTCATCTAACCTGAAGAGCCTTAGTTTGCAAGTCTGTCATCAGACTAATCTCTCCTGCCTGTATAACAGTATTTTGTATAAGGGCCTATAGAGCAAGGTGTGTGTGTGTGCGTGCATGTGTGTATGTGTGTGTATGTGTGTGTGTGTGTGTGTGTGTGTGTGTGTGTGTGTGTGTGTGTGTGTGTGTGTGTGTGTGTGTGTGTGTGTGCTTGAGTGAGCATGTGTGTGTATCACTGTATGTGTACAGCTGAGGAGGGGATAGGGGAGAAATTGAGTGGGAAAGAGACTGAAATACTTTAAGAAACTTTTTTAAATCTTTATTTGTATGAAAATTGTGATGTATGATATGCGAATAGTTTATAATTTGTGAGGTAATTTTGATTGTCAAGGTGTTAATGCTGTAATACTGAAGTTATAATGTTTTTCCTGTATATGGATTAGAATTTTTCTGTTTTTATCTTCATTCAAAATATTAATTATAATTGTATGTACAACTATTGCATGCATAAACACACACACACGCATGCAAACATAGCACACGCACACACACACACTCTCTCTCTCTCTCTCTCACACACACACACACACACACACACACACACACACACACACACACACACACACACACACACACACACACATTCTTACAAACACACACGCGCATAGCAACGCACACGCACGCACACACACACGTACACACACGCACACACGTACGCAAGCAAACACACGCAGCAATATATAAACATAGTATACCTCTTTATTCATATGAAAAATCTGTTAATCTTTCTTCATTACATAAGTCAGTGTTTAAATTTTAATATTCTGTGGTTTCTTATGTGTCTTCTTACTTGTATAGCTTTAATGTTTGTTGTTATCTTATTGTGTATGTAATTGTGAACATTTTTTATCACCTTTTGCCTTTCTTGCGAAATGTAAAGCGCTGGTGAGCATGTTTTTATATGGAATATGCGCTATACAAATAAACATTATTATTATTATTATCTCAGAGGAAAAGTTCAGAAGCGGTTGCACTCCATGAAGGATGAGTGGTGAAAAAAGAAGGCAAAGGAGATCCAGGGTTATGCTGACTCAAAAAATGCCAAGCTCTTCTACTCCAGCTTGAGGGAGATTATGGGCCACCACAGAGAAGTGCAGCCCCAATCCGGAACCTGCAGGGTGAGCTCCTCACTGATAATGAGGCAATAAATAAGAGATGGTCAGAACACTTCGAGCAGCTCCTTAATAGGCCTTCATCCATTGACCCCAGTGTCATTGAATAGATCCCGGCAAGACCCCTACATATGGAACTTGACAACCCATCCATGGAGAATGAGGTGACAGAAGCAATTGCACAGGTGCAATGTGGTAAATCAGCAGGCTAAGATGGTATTCCGCCTGAAATTTTTAAATCAGGTGATCAGCTGCTGATACAGAGATTTACTTTGTACGTGCTGGGAAGATGACTCTTTACCCCAAGATCTGAAAGAAGAATAGTGCACCTGTACAAAGGCAAATGTGACAAGTCCAGCTGTGATAACTATCGTGGGGTCTCCCTTTTGAGCATTGCAGGCAAGGAGGGGTCCAAGGTCATCTTAAACATGTTGAATACCCATCTTCTTGATGAGACAGTACCAGAAAGCCAGTGTGGCTTTCGCCAGAACAGAGGGATACTCGACATGATATTCACTGCAAGACAAATCCAAGAGAAATGTAAGGAACAGAATGTGGACCTCTACACCTTCTTTGTCAACTTCACCAAGGCGTTCGACACATTGTCACGCCCCAGACTGTGGAACATACTTCCCCGAATTGGAATCCCTCCCAAGATGGTAATAATCAGATACTTTCACGATGGCAAGAACGCAAGATTAGTCAACGGCAGTGAAGATGATGAGTTATCCGTCATAACGGAGTCAAGCAAGTTTGCATTCTTGCTCCAACACTCTTCAGCTTCCTTTTCAGCATTTCTCTCTGCCTTTAAAGACTCAGATCCAGGCATCCAGACCACACACAGGACAGATGGAAGTATCTTCAATACTCGACGCCTGAAGGCAAAGACGAAAGTAACTAAATCACGTGTTCGTGACCTCCTGCATGCTGATGAATGTGCTAACGTTGCCCACTCAGAGAATGACCTTCAAAGACTTACAGATTCTCTGTCCGCGGCCACTAAGTGCTGTGGACTCACAATAAGCATCAAGAAGACTGAAGTTATGTTTCAGCCTGCAAAAGGATCAACAGCAAACATGCCTGAAATAAAGACTGATGGCAAGGTCCTTAACAATGTTGACTCTTTCACCTATCTTGGTAGCAGTCTCTCCTCTTCCAACAGTCTCGATAAGGAGGTATCCAACTGCATCGTTTAGGCAAGTGCTTCCTATGGCAGACTCCACAAGCAAGTATGGAAGGAAAGGGTTTGAAACTGGAGACGACGTGCACACTATACAGAGCAGTAGTTCTAATAGCATTGCTGCATGGATGTAGGCATGTCAAGCTACTAGATCAGTTTCACCAGTGCTGCCTCCGACATTTCTTAAACATCAAATGGTACAACAGAGTCTCAAACGTGAATGTACTTTTGCAAGCCCAGATGCCAAGCATAGATGCACTGCTAACATAGTCTCAGCTAAGATGGTCTGGACATCTCATGTGCATGCAGGATAACAGACTTCCAAAGCAGCTCTTCTAAGGTAAACTGACAAAGGGCTATCGACCAAGAGGAAGACCAAAGCTTTGTTACAAAGACACCCTGAAAAAATTCCTCCAGAAATGTGACATCGATGAAGAACAATGGGAAATCATGGTCACAAAAAGGCCTGAATGGAGGCAAGCTATTTCCAAGGGAACAGAAGCTTATGAAAATGAAAGACGAAGCAGCGAAGTGGAAAAGCGTGCAGCAATAAAGGCCAGAAGGCCAGAACTAACTCTGCAGAGCGTTCCACTGAGTGTCCAGTATGTGGCTGCCTGTGTGCATCAGGCTTTGGCCTGAGATCCCACATGAGGGTACACAAGTTAAATGCTAGGTTGGACTTTATCAACCACGATAATCGACCATATATGTGAATCCATTTACATCAGACTTACCTCCCTCATAGTTATAGCCCTGGACCCTCTTCAGGACAAAACGATGACCGACTTTTCAAATAGCAGAATTCATCTCACTTCCCCTCTGACATCATATTTGCCTCCCCTCTCCCCATTTCTTATCACTACTTACAAACACATTATGATTTCATTTAGTTCTCTTCTCCCACTGGGCGAAACAGTGGGGAAGTTTCAGTCTTTTTCTCTTAATTTTGTACTTGATGTTTGTTTGTGATCTGACATTCACGCTTGACAAAGCCCAGTTGGGCGATAATTTGCACCTGTCTTGCCTTGTATTAATTACGCGTTCTGATTCTATTTTCGTGTTTTTCTGGTTCACGTTTGCTTGAACGCGGGCAGGCACTTGTTTTGGCTAACACTGATTGCCATATTAATTTTGTCACTTATAATGGATGGATATCTTCAATCAAACAATATTTAAGAACAACTAGAATTCAAATGAACAAAAACACGAGTAGTATTTTGAATGTGCCTAATGCAATAAGGTTAATAATGAATGTACAAAAGAGAGCAAGACGTTACTATGAAAAAATCAAATTGGATAATAGCAAATCAGATTGTTCTTTAAGGTGATCAGAGAAACTAAAAATCAGTAGAGAAACTAAAAATCAGCATCTGGTGAGTGCGCGCAAGTATGTGTGCGTGTGCGTGCGCACGCGCGCACGTGTGTTGTGTTGTGTTGTGTTGTGTTGTGTTGTGTGTGTGTGTGTGTGTGTGTGTGTGTGTGGTTGTGTGTGTGTATTGTATGTGTGTGTGTGTGTGAGCGCTCGCGCACGCCCCTATACATAATGCAACCACGTATAGAAATGTTAACGTATACAAGGTACTGGGGCTCTTTCCTCTAAAAAGACAAAACAAGATAGGAGTGGTGTGTAGCCAAGCGTGTGTGTGTTTTTGGAGGGGCTTGTGTAAGTTTGTAACCTATTGAACGTCTGTTTCACTCGTACACTGGTAGAGTTTTAGTATTCATTGTGGGTTTGTGCTGATCGTTGTCAGGTCCGGAACAGGTAAAAGAGGAGAAGTTCTTGTTATGGGAGACTGACACATATCACGCCTTGCGTTGAGCGTGTTTTGCACACCACATCTGACATGATGATGACACATGGCGACATGCCGACGTGGTCATGGCAGAGACATGGAGTATGATGGACATGTGTGGACAGTTTTGTTTTTGATGCTGATGATGTAGCATTTAGAATTATGGTGTCTCTTGGATAATGAAGTAGATTCCAGATGACTTGCATAGTTAACAATATGGGCCATGGGGAGGGGGAGGGAGGAACTTCGCTGGCCTAGGCTAGTGGTGGTGGGTAGCCAGCTCTTTTGTTAGATTTATTAGTAACAAATTTGAATTACAAAAGAGCTGGCTGCCCGCCACCACCAGGCCAGCAAATTTCTCCCCACCCCCTCCCCATATTGTTAACTGCGTCAGTACTTGTAGATTGCATTCTATAACGTTATCCAACAGACATGCTTCTAAATAAATTCTACATCATGAGTGTTTCTCAAGATTCGAATGAATGGAAGCCAGTGTTTGAATGAGCATGGATTGTTTTGTTATTAAGAGAATCATTGTTCGTGTGTCTTGTTATACTGTTGTTTTCTTTTTTCTTTTCTTTTTGTCATACCATGCCAGTATAATTATAAATAATTGATTTGTGGTGGACTTATGTTTTTATGTATTTATATAAAATTTATAAGTAAGAATTTTTGGAGAGCTTTGGAGCTTTCTTCCTGGGGTGTGCACTACATGTATAACTCTTCGTAAGGGGGAGGAGGGTGTTATCCTATCAGTAGTGGTAGTAGCATTTTATAGAACTTAACTGTCATCGTTGTCATAATGTACCCTGCCATATGACGTAACTATCAGCATCAACGTCATCTGCCATGTCACATGGTGTTGGTGATCATGGCGCTCCACACGAATATGATCTATCTTTTGTTGATGGAAGTACATCTCCCGCCCTCTCTGTCTTTATCCACTCCGCAAGTCTGTCCAATATTTTCTCCCTGGGTCTACCTGGTGTTCTATTTCCTTCCAGCTGTCCTGTTGTGACCATGTGCATTAGAGCTTCAAAAAATGTCATAAATGTTCCTAATCTTCTTCATTAATGTTCTTTTTGTGTTTGCCTCTTTCAAGACTGTCTTGTTTGTTTTCATTGCTGTCAGCTGTCTCCATCTTGTTCTGATTTTGCATTTTGACTGTCCACGCCTCTCATCAGTACAACTTCAGTTCTGTAATGCTGAAGATCTCTTCCTGGTGTTAATTATTGGCATTTGTTGGTAAGAAAATTGTACTAAGATTTTCTTGAATGCTGTTTGTTTTAGCATGGATGATTCTGCTGGTTATAATTTTTATATTGTGCATCTGCCTTCTGGTGAGATGACTGATCCCAGATATGTAAACTTAAATCAGCTTGTCTCACTCTCAGTATTGTGCCACTTGCTGTTACTGTTACTCGTGTGTTAGGGTTATTTTGCATGGGTTTTTTTTTCTTTTTTTTTTTTAATACTGATCACAATGACTGCAACCATCTTGCTATTTAGCTCCAGCCCTTTACTTCTGCTTTTTAGTTCTGTTATAAAATACTTACAAGATGTTATAGGTCTTTTTCATTTTCTGCAGTTAGAATGGTCATTTTGTCTCCAGCTTTTATCTCAGGACTTCCTCTAGATTTTTCAAAATGGGTTTATTGCATAGTGAAAAAAATCTGGTAACAGAACACATCCCTGCGTAACCCTGCCTAACCCCTCTTTTAATATTGGGAAAGAGCTTTTATCATTTTCTGCTCTCATTGCTACTGTTTGTTCCCAATATCATGAATATGTCAGCTTGATAGGGGTCTAAGGCCATTTCTTTTTCATGTCAAAATCTGGCTTCGGATGATTTGTCACCTGGTTGACAGATGTACTACTGCCATTGTCGTTCACTCTTTTTTTCCATCTCCTTCCCCATCTTCATCAGTGGAATCTGCATAATCATCTTTGTTTTCTGGCTTATCAGGCAAAACGTCTTAAGCTCTTTCAGTGCTGCTTTCATGTGGTCAGTGTCTGTATCATCATCCGAATCATCCTTCAAGATTCAGCCCAGGAAATGCAGACACCTGCAGTGGGTGTTAGGAGATTTCACCGACACTTCAGTGACTTGTCTGTGTGGTCCCAAATTTCACAATGAGCCTGTAGCACACTGAACTCTGTGTAGAAGGTCAGGGCAGAAAAATCCCACAATAAATTTTTTGATTGATGGGTGTTCAGGCCCACAACTCCAAGTCAGTAGTCCTTTGTGTAACCATTTTGCCATGGTGACTGGTAAAATTCAAAAGATAACCAGTCACCATGGTGCAGTGGTTGGTATAATGGACTACTGACTAAGTTCAAATCCCATCAGTCCATCAAAATCATTTGGATTTTTCAGTCCAAACCGGTTCCTACCCAGCGTGAGCTCTTTGGGAAAACTGGGCCACACAGTTGAGTCATTGAGGATGATGTTGAAATCTCCTAACCAACACCACAGGTGTCTGTATTTCTTGGGCTTGGTTGATGCCAGGATATATTATGATAGTATGTGTACAGTACAGCTCTGTCACACAGTTTCAATCCTGCATTGAACTCCACAGCATCATGATTATTATCCACACTATCATCCTCATCTTATGAAGAAACAAACAACAAAAATGAATAAATAAATAAATAAAAATGAAAAAGGATGAGCACAAATGGTGAAATAAGCCTTTAACAAGAACTTTTAAAAGATTTACTAATTAATTTGAATTAGATTCAGCTCACATGTTTGATACATTTGTGGTAATGATTCATTATTGCTGAAGAATTCATGAAGATCTGTTGCTTTCTATGTTAATAATATTAATAATATCACCTTACCGGTATGTGTCTGACAGGGAAATTAGTAATATGGCCTGGCTGTCTTATCTGAATGTCCTATATATTATGTGTTGCATTAGCATGTATTTCTGTGTACACATATTTTTAGAGGATAGGATTCGTTTGAATGGTTTCATGATTATAGGTTTTACTTTAAATACTGTATCAATAATTGATTTTTTGTTATGTTGTTCTCTTTCAGATTTCTTTTGTTTTCGATCTTTGAAGAGGGAATAGTGTACAAAGCATTAACAACAGGCATTACAGTGAACCAAAGTGCCATGTATTACAGCTGCATATTTTAAGTGAACAAGCTGCTGACTGTGATACTGATTAAGCAGTTAGATTGTGCAAACTCAGATTATCAAGAGTGTTAGAAACAGTGGATTTGTTTATTGAGAGGTAAACACTAAATGAGCCACACATCTGTTGTTGCAATATTATCAAGGACCCGAACTACATTTGATAAACTGTATACTGGTTCCTTGTGTTTTTTCCAGAGCAGAACCTCATTGTATGTGAATAAGACCAGGTTATATTCTCTTATTTTGAACCGGAAGAAAAGCAGGCTACACTGTCTGCATTGTAATGTGTCTGACTTTCACAACTCTAGTGGCAGAAACATGGAAAACAACCAGATTCATGAGATCGCAGAAGGCAAAGCAAAGGTACTGCTTCCAACATCAGTGTTTTATAATCCAGTTCAAGAATTTAACAGGGACTTGACCACATGTATCATTTCACAGTTCGCTGAAGAATACCTAGCTGAATGGTCAGCTGAAACAGCTAAACGAAAGCAAGGTAAAAAGCAGAAACAAACAGATGAAGATGCTGCCTTAAAAATACCTCATTCTCAGAGTGATGAGAACGGTGAGAACAGCACTTGCAGTGGTGGAATCAGGATCTTTGAAGGACTGTCTGCCTCAGGTCTGAGGTCAATCAGATTTGGACTTGAAGTTCCACATGTGAAAGAAATAATTGCCAATGACTTTGATAAAGGTGCTGTTGAATTCATTGAAAAGAACATCATCAGAAATAATCTAAATGATCTTGTCAAATCCAGTTACGGTGATGCCTCAATGGTGATGTACCAGAACAAAGATTACAACAAGAGGTTTGATGTCATTGATTTGGACCCCTATGGTAGTGCATCTCAGTTTTTGGATGCTGCAGTACAGGCAGTGAATGATGGTGGCTTGCTGTGTATCACATGCACTGATGCAGCAGTGTTGTGCGGGAATGCCGGAGAGACATGCTTTGCCAAATACGGCTCTCTGTCTCTTAGAGCCAAGTATTGCCATGAAATGGGTTTGAGGATCTTGCTCCACTGTGTAGAAGCTCAAGCAAACCGTTACTCTCGCTACATTGTGCCCCTTGTTTCTCTTAGTGTGGACTTTTATGTTCGCGTATTTGTGCGTGTGTACACAAGCCAGAAACAGGTGAAAATGTCAGTGACCAAAACTTCTATGGTGTACAATTGTGTAGGTTGTGGCAGTTTTGCTCTTCAACAAATGGCTGTGGCCATACCCACCAAAGGAGACAACTACAAGTTTGTGCCTGGCTCTGGTCCTCCAGTTGGCCGAACTTGTGAGCACTGCGGGCACAAACATCAGTGTGGGGGACCCATCTGGTCGGCTCCCATCCACAGTGTAGAGTTTCTTGACAGGATGTTGGCACGGATAGAGAGAGACAAGCTCCTGTTCAATACGAGCGAGAGAATGAAGGGCATGCTGAGTGTAGCCAGAGAAGAAGTACAGGATGTCCCTCTCTACTATGTTCTGGATGATGTCTGCAACATTCTTCACTGCACTCCACCCAATATGCTGCTGATGAGGTTGGTCTGTGTTATGAGTTTTATTGTCCTGTCAAGCTCACACTCACTGACACACCATGCATACTTCCATTTTATTACACATGCTCTCTCTTCACCTCTCAGTGATGATTATCACACATTTACCCTTACAATAACACTGATATAATTTACAGCATTGTAATAATGTGCATATTTTTAATCTACACTGTCTTACATATTTGTATGCTCTCTTTCTGTGTGTGTGTGTGTGTGTGTGTGTGTGTGTGTGTGTGTGTGTGTGTGTGTGTGTGTGTGTGTGTGTGCACGTACATTATTACTATATATATATTAGATATAGACATATTATTTGGAAGGTCTCGGTTGCATTTAGATGCCCTTCAGGCTTCACGATTAGTATCTGTGTGCATGTGTGTTAGAACTTAGAGTGAGGGGAGGGTGGCTGAGATTTATGAACACCAAACTGATGAAATGGCCACAACTGCAGAAGTGTTTTTGATGTCATAGATTTTTGAAACTTAATTGAACTTTCTTTGTTTAAAGGCCGGTCACATATAAAGTAAGTTGACCTCTAACAGCTCGCATGTAAAGTAAATCAACCTCTAACAACAATAACAACAACACCACCACCAACAAAAACAACCACAATAACATGACAAGAGTAGCATTTGCATTAGTTTGATATATATAGGCCTAAATGTTTCTTAAATTGTAACATTGAACAGGGTTTCGTATTCCTTTGGGGTCCCCATTTCAAGGCCTTGAAAGTCATTTTGCATCAGGGTACTTGAAAAGTAGGCCTACTTAAATTTTGTTATTGTTGTTGATTCGGAATATAATCTGTGTAAAATGCTGTAACTGTTAGTTTTCAGAAAAGTGAATATCAAAAAGTCAAAGTGCATACACAATCCAACTGATGATCACACTGATCGATCATCAGCAAATGGAGATGATGTCAGAGTTGCCACTCTTTGCAACGCAAAAATGGACACACATGTGCAAAAATAAGCATGCAAGTGCCAGTTCCATAGAATTGGTGATTATTTTGTTAAGATCGGAAGGAATGGAATCTTGCTGGAAAGTGTTTAGGCTTATTGGTTGGTTGTTATAACCATTGATAAAGCAGTTTTTGAAGCCCAGCGTTTTCCTCCAAGCACACTTCCTGACAGGAATACATCTCGATACATCCCAGGTCCGATATTTCCAAGGTTTTATACATCTCAGGTCTGATACGTTCCAGGTTCAATACATCCCAGGTCTGATACGCACGTCTCGAGTCTCATATGT
Organism: Monoplex corrugatus; assembly: GCA_030674185.1. Lineage (NCBI taxonomy): Eukaryota > Metazoa > Mollusca > Gastropoda > Littorinimorpha > Ranellidae > Monoplex > Monoplex corrugatus. Next base: position 77,685,603 of record JAPXFY010000013.1, on the reverse strand, counting down.
CCCATGTTTGATATGTCCAAGGTCCAAAAAGTGGATACACCATGTCACACGAAAAACAATGTGTATCCTGTGTATGCGTGCGTGCGTATTATATGTGTGTGTTTGTGTGTGTGTGCATGCATGCATATACTTGCCGGTGTGTTTGCATGTATGCAGATCCCCTGGAAGGGGGAGAGACATACAGACAGACAGACAGAGAGAGGGGAGAGAGAGAGACAGAGAGAGAGAGAGAGAGCTCCTGTTCGTCACTTTTATTTTTAAGCGCTGCCCTGTAATACCACCCATGTCCTCTCAGATCTAAAATTCTCCATTTGTTTTACCCCAGAACTATTTTCCCCAGGTCTGTGTTTTCCCTCTCAACCTGCTCCTAATCCTACATTAGTGCTTTGAGCGGTTTGAAAGCAAGTCACAGATCTAATGGCATACTATAGCTAGAAAGTTTTTCCAAGACGTGTTAACCTTCTCTGTATTATGTTCTGCCAAGAGTGTAAGTAAGTAGGGACTTTAAATCATATCAGCGATGGATAACATAATTGAAATCATTTCAATGAACTGTTGAGGCATGCAGCCTGGATTACTCTCAGAAAACGAGAGACATCTTCCATTATTTAAGGAACAAAAAATGTTCTGCTTCAAGACACCCGCTTTCATGCCTGGAATAGAAATTTTTATTAGGGTTGAATGGGGATGTAAGTTGTTATTTTGCTTCACACAATTCTAGTTCCAGAGGGTTGCAGTTCTTTTAACAATAATGTTGAATTTCAGATTATTTATATTGTTAAGAATTATAGACAAATATTTTTTTTATTGTTTGTGTGTATAAGCCTAGCCATGACAATCCTGAATTTTATGCTGAAACAAAAGAACGAGTGAATGAAGTTGGGATTGACAATCTAATTATGGGGGAGACTGGAATCTGGTGAATTGCTTCACTTTAGGCTATAATAATTATAAACACTACGATACTGTACTTAAACTAAAGTGCAAGAGCAAGTACATGTGATGACAAAACATTTAGATTTAGTGGATATTTGGAAAAAAATTAATCTGGAACTGAGTGGATATATGGCAAAGAAATAAACCAGTCAAAATGATCTGCTTTTGTTCATGATTATTCAAGAATATTTGGGCAGACATTTAAAGACTTCTTTGTGTTGATGGCTATGAAAGCTTTCTTTCAAGAAGAGTACATTTTCAACTTCATACTGTATTGCAAAAGGATCACTTTGATCTTATTTGTTTGCTTCCACAATAACTCAAGACTATAATTTACATGAAGTGAGGTTTTTGTTTTGTTTTATTTTTGATTTTGATTTTATTATTGTTTAATGATAATATTTCTCATTTTCTGTCCGAATGCTTTCAGTCTTCATTGAAGGAATGAAGGGTAACATCTCGTTTGAGGATTTTAATGTTTCTTCTTCCGAGATTTTACAACACTGAAGACCAAGGATGCTTTTTCTGATCAGTAGAGTGGAACCTCTCTGCAAACCACTTTCTACATAAAGACCCCTCTTTAAAAAGACTTGCTTTTCAGGAACATACTACTGTTTGGATAGAATAAATTTCGTCAGATGAAATTGTGTACCTGTGATGTATCGAAACTAGGACGCAACGAACCTGGGATGCAACAAACCTGGGATGTATTGAAATGTCTCCCCTCACAGCACCCATGAAGCTTAATCAGTTAATGTTAAGAACATAATCAGCCATCAAGATGTGTTCAAGTATTATAACTACCGATGCTTGGTGCCTCACGGAAGAAACAAAATCTGATACCAACTGTAAGACAGCTGGTACAATCGAATGAAGATAGCCAGCTAAAGGCAATGCATTCGATTTACATAATATATATCCACCCCACCCCTACCCTCTAGCCAGCCAAAGGCAGCGCAATAGATTAACACATGTCATATGTATCCATCTCCCCTATTCGACAAAGCATGAACGGGATAAGATCATCCCAGTCGCACTGATGTTTTCAGGTTGCCGCAAGACAGAGAGAGAGGGGTTATAAGGTCGAAAGAGTCTAAAACCAAAGAGAATGGTGCCTACAGTACTCTTTTTGGAGACGTGCAGTTGGCAATGGAGTTCCCGTCAGAGTCGGACGTGTGGCACTCTTTTGTCCTTTTTTCCCATTTTATTATTCTAGCTTTACTATGTACTTTTGAACAAATCTATTGTTTTTGTTAATAACTGCGATTTGCAATTGTTCATTTCACATCTGGAATTCTGGTAAGTAGTCCCACTGGCTGTCTGCAGTCTCAAGTACTGCTTTGCAGTGCACGGTAGTTCTGCCACTGCTTGGTTGTATGGTACTATTCACCTGTCTCTGTCACACCATGTGTGTGAGTGTGTACGTGTGTGTATCTCTGTGTGTGTGTGTATTTGTGTGTAAAGTTGCAAACATTGAAACAAAGAAAAAGAAGAAAGTAATTTAAGCATTAAACATTAACAAGGGGAGGTGAAGAAGTGACATGTCGACTCTAAATCTATTCTAATGCTGTGATCAAAGGAGTCAACCATCACATAAACAGAGTCAACCATCACATAAACAGAGTAAGCCAATACATGTCAAACCCTAACAACAACAATAACAACCACCAGAAAAAAAAAAGTTTCATAACAACTTAACAGTAACAGTATTAGTAGTCATAAGTGAACAAAAATTAATTACTGTAAAGTAAAATTGAGCAGAAGTATTGAATTGAATGCCAAGTAGGCTACTTTGATTAGTAGCATTCAGGAATATGAAATACATGGATGAAAAGTTGACTAATGTGTAGTTTGTTGCAGGTCAGCATTGCTGAACGCTGGTTACAGGGTGTCATTGTCACATGCAGCCAAAAATTCTTATAAGACCGATGCTCCACCTGCTGTCATTTGGGTAGGGTCTTAAGTCAACTAAGGCTTATAAGAGAGAGTGAGAGAGAGAATAATTTTGCGCGTATGTGTGTGTATGTGTGTGTGTGTGTGTGTGTGTGTGTGTGTGTGTGTGTGTGTGTGTGTGTGTGTGTGTGTGTGTGTGTGTGTGTGTGTGTGCCCTTTCAAACTGTACTGTACAATGGTAATTTTGATTTAAAGAATAATGGATACACAGAATTTGTCAGTTGTTTGCTGAATAGATTTCAGTCCTTATATGGGGTCTTCATTAGACCAAGTTATTGTCAGGTATGTCAGCAACTTGGTTAAGGAAAACCTTTGCACCATTTTAGTTTATTATTCTGGCAGGCTGGCTGGTAGAACCGTGAACTCAAGATCTGATGTCCAAGCCTGCAGCATTAAAAACTGGCCTGTTCACTGCCCATCTTGATGTTTCCATCATTCTGGTGGTGTCAGGTTAGTGTTACATAGGTCCCCTTTCCCCTTCCCCGTTTCAAAACCTTGCCAGTGCATAGGGTTTTGCGCAGACTCAGGAAGTTTATCAGATAATTGCTGGCAGACTTGGATTGAGCACATACGGAACTGTCCAAGTGCAGTCAATCCTTCTCGAATAAACTCCAGACTTTCATTCTGGCTCTTCAACACATCCCTAAAGCCAAGTCCAATGCCATGAAGTCTGTGGAAGCCAGTAATTTCAAGCTGCCATGGAACCACCCACCAAAAGAAATGCTGCTCTTCTGTATGGTCATTACAGTGGAGTTTAACAATGCTTGTTCTCCTCTAACATAATTAGGATGCTACCTGATAGCCCCCTACCCAAAACAGTAATCATTTAGACCCTGAGCCATACTGAATGAGCAGTCTCCCTTTAGTAAGAAGATCACCATCACATCTCTCCTGCCACAGGCCCCACCAACCATTGACACCAAAGACCCCAACCTGAATTTACCCCAGACATGGACCAAGCAGAGGAAAGCAAAACTGATCACCATGAGATCAGAGCAAAAAGGGCCACAGAATGCCATAGTCAGGACAGTTTTCATGGTGCTAAGAAGTATTTCGATTTGGTGATGATGGCAGTGATGGTCCATATGAGACTGATAATGCTGTGGAATTCTATTTCAGACTGTCACTGTACAACATGGTTGCACCCCATGCTGTCATTTAAAGCATATTCTGGAGTCAACCAGCAGTATAGAGATGCTTGTGGTCAGGAAATTTGAGCAAGACCCTCAGTGATGCATTTATGAAGCAGATGAGATTGGATAGCACACTTATATTGGAGTAGGAGCCTGTCCAGACCAAAAACATCCGACAGCCATTTTTTTTTCAGTCATCTGATGGAGGTTCAAACCCATGACCTCCCAATCAGTAGTCAGTTGTACTGACCACTTTGCCATGTTGATTGGTATTGATGCAGTTGTTGAGTATCATAATACTAAACAGAATGAGATCAGAGGTGAAAGGAAAGCTGTCAGACTGTCAGGCAAGTTACATTTCCAACAGAGGAACCACTGACATGCTATTCATTTTACAAGTCATGATCAAGAAAGTCAGAAATGGTAGACAAGAGGCCTTCGTTACTTTCCTCAAGCACAGCAAAGTATTTGACAGTGTCATACACCTTCATCTATTTGTTTGATACTATTAAGAAGATGGGGTTCCCCAAATGTCTAATTTCTCTTATTGCAGCGCTAAATAATGACCAGAAAGCAGCAGTCAGATGGAACAGCCAAAACTGCGAATGTTAGCATCAAGAAAGGAGTGTGTCAGGGATGCATCCTCATCCAGAGTCGATATATACACAGGGCAGATTGTGAAAGAAACAGATGTTGAAGATGTGGGAATAAAAAATACATGGTCAGTACATAACATATCTACAATATGCTGATGATACTGCACTGATGTGGGACAATACCACTAGCATGACAAGAATTCTGTGTAAAGTGGGCAAGAAGGCAGATCTGAATTCAAATGCCAAGAAGACAAGAGTAATGCGCCATAAAGGAGAAGAAAGTCAAGCATATCAATTCAACAAGACTGCATTAGAAAGTGTGAGTGATTTTATGTGTTTATGCTGAATTAAATTGTGATAGCACCTGTACTCGAGACATCAAAATAATATATATGAATAGCAAGACAGAAATTGATCCAACTCAATAATGTTTGGAAAGACAGAAGTATACCTACAGTCCTTAAAACTAATATTCTGTTGTCTTATATGGTCAGTAAGTATATAGTTGTAAAGCCTGTACATGTATGTTTCAAAGCAGATGAAAATGAGATTGAAGCAGTAGAGATATGGTGGAGTCAAATGGACTGATAAAAGAATCGATGGAAACATTTTAAGCAAGGTCACAGTCCTATGTCAATTGCTGACAGAAATCAATAAAAGAAAAATGAAATACGTTGGCCATGCAACTCCGAACACCAACACAACTCTAATGACAGCAGTTTTGTCAAGAAAAGTTAAGGCCAAAAGAAATCCGGGTAGAGAACCCACCTTAAGGCCAAAAGAAATCCGGGTAGAGAACCCGTCCTTAAGGCCAAAAGAAATCTGGTTGAGTGGTTTGAAGGTCTATGAAGTTGCACAGAGAAGTCAAGACTGGAGTAAATGGAGGAGAGTTGTTGTGAAATCTGTTTTGGCAGCTGCCATTGAACTCGATGTCAATGGGGGTAGAATCAGGTGACATAAACTGCTCTCTTACTTTCTGTTGGGCAGAGAAATTATATTGTTGCAAGATTGTTGTTCTTTTTTATGTAATGTCCCATGAACTGACGTTGGCACAGCAATAACAGCTGTTGAGAAACTCCTGAAGATTAGTCACAAAAATGTTGCTGTTGTTGTTGCAGTCTGGTTTGACTGAGTGAATGAACAAATGACTATTTGGAATGTGCCTAAGAATTCCACAGACACACAAATGTGTGTTCACAGCATTACATAGATTTATATATATATATATATATATAGAACATTATTCCATAAAACAAAGCTTCAGCTTTCAACCATCCATTCTCCCAACTCAGTCCTTCTCCATATGTCTCCACCACCATTTATCTGTCTTCCCATGCACCCACCCACACAAACACATAACATTTTGGCATCAGTTTGCAGTTACAGTGATTGTTGAAAAAATTCAGTTTTAAGAGCTTTCTTTAAAGTATATATGGAACTTTTTTTTTCCTGATTTGATTGATGTCCTTGATAAAGTGTTCCACTGAGAAGGAGTGCTCAGCATATTTGAAGATTAGCTGACCATACCACTGGTGAGCAGATCTTCAAATGTTGCTTTTTTTCCTTTGTTATACTTACTTTTTCTGTACTGTTACTTTTTGAACTTCATACTGTTCACTTAAGTGTCATGTGGTATTATTTTCAGTTGTATGTACTTCCTGTATGTGCCTGTTAACTCAAGAATTGATTTCTGTTGCTTTTAGAAAGAAAATTGCGTTGATCATGTTGCTTTTTGGTAAATTCTCATCTGTAAGATCCAGATTGCTTGGCACACAACACAGCCATCCTGTTGTGATGTTTTGTAATGTTATTTTATGAGGTAGAGAGTGTAGACTGGTACCTAATTCTGCGATACTTTCAGAAAAGAATCTGGGTAAGTACTCCTGTCTATTCTGTGTAAGTATCCTTCATTCAGTCTATTTTGTGTAAGTATCCTTCATTCATTGTTATTTCATTTGAACTTTCTTCTTCATTCCTTTCCTCTCATAAAAAGGAACAAAACAAAAACAAAAAACCTGCCAGCCAAAAAAAATATTATTAGCATTCTGTTCTTTCATGCCAGGATATCATGCGGTCATGGGTCAAAGATCATCCAGTTAGTGCCAAACGCCTCACAGAAGGTTCCGTCGCTAAAGCCATCCTCTCCAAGGAGCCAGAGCATCAGGCTTCTTTCGTTGTTCACCCCAGTGCCAACCCTGCCTCACGCCAGAAAGGGCTGGTGCGTTGGCAGAAAAACCCTGAGCCAGAATGGGGACCTAAGCCCCGGGCCCGACGAGGCGAGGGAAAGGAGACGAGTGGAAGCAGTGACAGAAAATTAGATGATGCGGCAGAAGTGAAAGAGGGAAATGGTGACATAGATGGGAAATTGGATAGCTCAGCAACAGAAGCAGCAGAAAGTAACAGCAATAATGATGCCAATTCTTACGCTGGACTAAAACGAACCAGTGATCAGGTGAAAGGAAACTTTCTGTAAATGATAATAATAATGGTGATAATGATATTATGATGATGATGGTGGTGATGAGAATGATGATGATAATACTGATGATGATGATAGCGACAATAATATGATGAAACTAATGAAAATGATTATGATGATAATAATGATGATAGTACAAGTGATGATGATAATGAAAGATTTATATCATGCAACATCCCCGGAAGCAAGCTTCTAAGCACTTTGCACTTTACAGAAAGTGTATACATGAGGATCTTTTATGTAAATCAGTGACTTGAAAATAGTACGATACAGAAAAGGAGAAGAAAAATAACAGTATCGTACGTGTATGATATGAGAAAAATCTTCATATAAGATAGAGAAAAAATAATAAGCCTGTCAGTGGTACACTTTGTCATTTAATTAATATTAAAGAAGGGCCAGTGACAGTTGTTTTGAGGCTTATTTGTCTGCTGTGATTTTGTGTTGTACATTGGTGTGCTGTAAGGAGATGGATGAAAGATGTTGAAAAACAGACATCTGGGATTTCCCCTACATTGTTTCAAAGATACATCAGTGTTGCACTCACATTAATTGTTTAGTATCAGTAGGGATATGGTTTCAGTTTCAGTTTCTTAAGATGACGTCTCAGCGCTCGGAACAAATTCCATATACACTAACGTCACAGGCGCCACCACGGCTGCATTTTCCCAGCCATTCTGACACCCTTTAATTGCGAGTCAGCATCATCCGGCTGCGAGTGCTGTTTTTAGCCAGGTAGGGTCAACCAAAGTCATATCTCTGTAGCACGCTTTTGTGCTCAAGCACTAGTGATAAAGAAGGAAGCTGAGCGCTATACACGGCAGCAGGACGGGTGAAAAGGGTGTGGGGAGTGGAAGGGAAGGGGAAAGATGTGCGCTATTAATAGCCGGCAGTAATAGCCGGCAGGGCAGAACCAACTAAAGTATCTCAGATTTTTGCGCCGTGCCATATGTATGGTGACCGTAGCACATGCCTTAAGCCTGCACATAAACCCATGAGCTGGCCAGGTCCTGAGGCCCTACCTTGACTATGTTTTACCTAGTCTGTATTTTATACTGGTATTGTATCAGCCTACCACTGGAATGGGAATACTGGGAGTTCTTTCAGTATGAGTAGTGTCCGCAAATTCCAGAAATTTTTGCTTGAAATTTCCTTCCTTTTTTCTTTCTCTTTGATTCTGTCTTTTTTCTTTTGTTGTTGTTTTAGCTTTGTTTTTCTGATTTCTGTTTTGCCTCCTGTCTTTAAACCTTACCTGTCCATTTATATTCGTTTTTCAAGAAATTCTTGCACAATTTTTCCCTGTCCAACCCATCAGGGTATGCAAACTGTGCAACAACATTATGTTGCCTACACATGTTTGTGGGCCAACTCACCAGAACAAAGTGCTTACACACATCTGGGCCAGTATGGATATGTCAATGGATAAACTGACTATTCGTTGCATGCCAAACAGGAATTTAGACGAAGAAGATGATGGGTTGTTTAATTTAAAAAAAAATAATACCCCACCTCCTTATCCCTGGTAATTTTTTTGTTTGTTTTGTGGTTGCTGTTGTTGTTTCTCACGCTCATTTCTCTTTTTTGTTTTAGATGGTTTATTTAAAAGATTTATTTGGATTATTTGTTACTCTTAACAAGTGAATGAACAATTTATTTAGACATCGTGATAAGTTATATGTATTTATTCAGTTACATGAGTGTCAGTTTGACAACTTCAGACATGCCAGCCACACACACGTGCACATGCACACACACACACACACACGCACACGCACGCACGCACGCACGCACACGCACACACACACACACACACACACACACACACACACACACACACACCACAAACACACAAACACACACACACACACACACACACACACACACACACACATGCACTCACTTACTCACTTACTCACTTGAAAGCTGGAATGAGATAATAGAGGTAAGAACTGGGGAATGGCAGTGGTAAGAACTGGTGAAGGTAAGAAGCACGGGAGGCACCTTCCTTCATAGTGAAATGGGTCAGTGGGGATCATTTGGCTTAGGGCTAAGGGTTGTATAGCCTTGAAGTAAATGGCACACAGACAGGAAATGGCAGAATTAAACCGTAACACTGAGCTTTGGGTTTGTGTAAGAACTGGACTAACTTCTGCGTTGTAAAGTTTTTATTGTATACGTATGCTAACCCTTCTTTTGCAAATTTTTGTTGTTGCAGGATACAGAAGCAGAGCCATCAGTGAAGTCTGCTAAATCAGAGATCTCAAGCTGACTGAATTGGAAATTCTAAGTACAGGAAAGAATAGTGAACTTGTTATGACAAATTATTGCTTTGTTTTAACCTTTTACCTTCCTCACCCTACCTGTCAGCAGTAAAAACTTGATCCTTTCACTTGCCCTCTGAGGGTTAAGTGTTTGCTTGGCTGATAATACAGGAAGCTCATGAAAAGCTGAGGGGGTCAAAGGATTATGAGTGATATTTTGTGTTATTTGTGTACCCACACACGTTTGTCTCCCCTACACTTTTGTAGTGAATGTTAATTTTTGTTATTAGGGCAATATCATCTGTCAGTAAATATTTTCTGACAAACACTGTTAACATATGTAAAGTGGCAGATTTGTATATAATAGAAAAGAATGAGGTGTTTTAAAGTCAAATGTTTTAAGGAGTGTGTGAAGGTAATATATTATTTTGCGTAAATTCAAGTGTTTGAAGCATGTCAGTAGAAAGCTACTCAAATTGTCAGATTGTATAAATAAATTGGGTTTATAATTATATGCATCAATCAGTGCATAGGCTTAATATGTTTGCAGACTCTTTCATTTATGTATTCATGTGTGATTTTATTGATTGGCAGGTAAAATGTAACTCAACAATAACACAACATTGAATATTTTCTGTTCATTTGGTTAATGTTTTGGATGGATCTTAAGCCCTTGCTGCATATTTGCTTGCTTGCTTTTTTTTGTGCTTTTTTTCTGTAGTTGTGTTTCCAGCCCAGAGATAGTGATTGTTGTTTTTAGTTGTGTCTCCACCCCAGACATAGCCTTTATTTATTTGTTTATTTATTCATTTATTTATTTATTTATTTGACAGTTTTCTCCAATCCAGAGATGACCTTTGCCTTATAGATCTTTATGACTTGATGTAGGACCTTTGCTTGTCGGAATCAGATGAAAGCATGATACAGTGTTGTAAAAAGTCATTTTGAAGGGTTGGTATTTCATTCATAATTTTTGTTTCAGTCCATTACTTTGTAACATAATTGATGACTAGATCAAGTAAATGTGACCTCCCACTACCAAGTCAGTCTTAACTTGCAGTCAGTCGAACAGCAGCACTAGGAACTAAAAAGGTGACTGAGGGTCTGTCTGGGGTGTTTTGACTTTTTCTCAAAATTGATTTCTGTGGACTATATAATCTATCCCCCGCAGAAATTTTTTCTTGAAAAATATCATTAATCAATTTAAAATGGTATTTTAATGCACTGATTGTAGCAGAAAGAATGCAATTTCTTACCAAAAGTACCTATTTTGTCTCTTATTGCAATCTGTAACCTGTACAGAACCTCCACATGCACTATACTGACAGAAAGCTCTGGTGCACCTTTCGGACAATGACAGCTAAAATTAGAAACAAACCGGGTCAAAGCCACCAAAGAAAGAAATTTAAGGAAAATGTATAAGAGAGTACATAAAAACTTTAGAGGCTGTTTTCTCAAAATGGCCGTCATACAACGTAATGACTTTAAACATACATAACGTCTACATTTTTTTGAGTAGGCCTACAAGCTTTATTCAAGTACCAAAATAATCAGCAGAATGTACAATTTCCAGTGATATGTGTATCTCAAAATACCCAAAACGCTAGTTAAGACTGACTTCGTGCTGGGAGGTCACAAATGAATGAAAGTGATAGATAGATAAAGGGAAAAATGTAAGACATAATAGTAATCTAATCAGGACTTTGATAATCAAAATTTTTATGAATTCTGTGATTGTGAAAGTTACAGTTACACATGAAAATTAGGCTTTACAACTGCAAAATGAAAAAGTGCTGGTTTTCTTCCCATAAAATGCTTTTTAAGAATTGATATTGTGCACAGTGACTCTCAATGTAATTTTGCTGTGGTTTACTTGATGTCATCACTTTCGTTTGTAAACTTGTTTCTATTGCTTCTAACTAGATTATGCCACTATATCTTTTGTTGCAGCATATCACAAATTACATTCATGAATATTGTATAGACTATGATATATAGTTTTAAAAGTTTGTTTTCTTTGTGCATGCTTATGTGTTATCACTTTGTTTTTGCTTGTTTATGTATTATTATTTGTTTCTGTTAAGTTTTTTTTATCTCCATTTCATGAACCATGCATGCAGAATTGAGGTATTGGGAAAGACAGTGTAACCTTAGCATAATATGAAATGTTTTATATATAAATTGACTTTGTGCATAGATGCGCATTTTCTGCAGCATTCTGATTAAAATGAAATTTGTTTAACAGGTGTGGGTGTTTCCATTTTACTGTATAAAGCAACTCAAAATGAAAAGCATGAATCACCAACTTCTTATCGGTCATTGTCTCTAAATCCTCAAGACTACTTTGAAGTTAGGTCGTTACTTGGAGTTGGCATATGTTAATGATATAGACAAACTGGGATACAAAAAGAAATAATATGGTCAAACCATGTTAAAAATCTCCCCATTTTAATAACCTCCCTTTTTCACACAACTAAAGCATATTCTGAGTTTGCAATAAAGTCATGAAAAATTCAAGGAAGAATTTCTTGATCCAGATGTAAGGACAAAAGTTGTTTGGGGCAGCAGTATTTGTCTTTTTTCTTCATTGTCTAATATTTATCCTATGTTAAAGTTCAGCTTCTGTTGGAGGCGGAAGACGCCCAAAACAACATTTTTTGTATATTTTGATGTTATTTTCTTGGTCACTGAGACCAAAGTGTTGGACTTCATAAATTTTGAAGAAGTAGGCCTAGATTAGATATGATCACATTTAACAATTATGTTAACGACTTAATAAATTTTGAAGTAGATTAGATATGATCACACTTAACAATTGTGTTAACATAAAGACAAAGGATGGTCAAGCCAGATTATTCATTTTACATCATGAAGGTTATACCAAAAAAGTAGGCTACAGATGAACTGCAAAATGGTCCAAGGTTTTGCTTTTGAGAATTTATGCGAGAGAATGCGAGAATTCTTCATTCACGCAAGAGTTTTCGTCGGAGGCAGGCATGTGGCGCTTATCTGTCTTTCTTTGCCAACTTCATTCGCCCTTCACTGATTCTCTTTTAAGCAATTGTTTTGTTTTGTTTAGTGACTGTGCTTTGTGATCATATGATTCATGACTTTTTGGTAAGCTAGATAATTTGATGTTATTTATTTTACACTGTTGACTGGCCTGTGGAAGTAGTTCTTTGTAGGCAGGTGTAGTTTCGAACTGATCAAGTGAACCCATTGTGGTGAAGTGTAATGCTTCCAGTCGCTTAAACTTGAGGTTTTGATAAGTCTTGTCGGCTGCTAACGTAGCCCCATTGGCTACTTTTGTAGTCTCATTGGCTACTTGTGTAGTTCATTGGCTGTGTATTGTCTCATATACTTCTTTGCAGTGAACGGTTGTTCTAACTACATGGAACTATTTTTTCTGGCTATTGTCACAGGTAAAATGGTGAACAAAGAAGCAGTGGAGATTCAGAAGACAAATTAAAACCAGATCTAACATTAGTTTGAATTGGGATGAAATGAAGGGAAAAAAAGAGACGATTAAGATTCACAACCTGCTCCACTGATGAATTTCTAGAAACTATATCAACGTTATTAACAAAAACGGACACTCTTTAGTCGACGTCAAACAAACTTCATTCATGCATCATAGACATGGAAGTCCAAAACATTGATCGTATCACAATCAAGACAGGCGACGAATACAGAGACAGTGCAACAAATTGGACACAAGCAATTCCAGGAAAAAAAACCAGCTTCATATATAGTTAGGTCTTCGATATCATGGACGAAGATGACACTGATAATATGATCAACTCCACTTACAGAACTATCTGCAGAACGAGGGGGCTAAGTATGAATGACGTTCGCATCTACGTTTGATAAATTGATACAAGGCTCAAAACAAAACTGACAGGAACTTGAGGACCAAGGAACTACTGCAGTCTTGTCCAAACATGGAAATATTCTGACCTGTAAAAACCCAGAACTACAATCAGAATCAAATTATCTGGACTCTTTCCTGAAAAGTAACAACTAGCTGGCCAGTGAACAAGGTTTAGTGATGGGAAGTCTATCCCTTGTAAGATTGTTGCTGGACAACCAAAACAAAGCGACTTAAAAACAGTTCATCTCAGAAATATGTTTAATAAATTATCAGTGTCCCAATCGCTCATCATGTGTCATAAAAAAGTATATGCCTTAAACCAGATTTGCAGCTACTTGCTTATTCCAAAATATTTTATCAAATCAACAATCCTTTGGGTGATGATATTACCAAGAGCATAGAGAGATTGACTGTTTACATCTTGACTGGCTGGTGAAAGTAGTTCTGTGCAAGCAAGTGTGGTATTGAACAGACCCAGCGACCCTTTGTGGCTATAACTTAAGGTCGCTCACACTCGACTTTTTTAGTCCTGTCGGCTACTATTGTAGAAATTTCTGCCACTAAAGACCAAACTGGCAAACTAGTCAACACCAGTTCCATCAGATGCTGAAAATGCAGGAATAGTAATTACTCCCTCTGTAAACAACTCACCTCTCCCACCCATAGAACCAGTAATCCACCTCCCTTACACCATCAGAGTATACCAAATAATTGTTAAGGGGTGAAAACAGCTGATTATGTTTGGGAAGTTATTAGTATTGATCTGTGGATGTTTGATCAGATCAAAGAAGTTAGTGCCCAGTTCTCTTTGCCCCATGGCTTTTGCCTTACCAGGTAAAAAAGATCTCTTCATGCATTTTTCATTGAGAAATTCTATTTCAAAATGCACACCTATGTTTTAAAACAAATTGTCAGTGTAATGAAACAAAACCTATTTTTACATGTTGACCTCAAGGATGCCCACTATATCTTGTACATCTAGAAGATGCATTGCTACAAGGTGACTCGTATATGAACTTTTACATACATGTAGTACATGCTATTATCTACAGGGCTCCCACTTGTCCGCGAATTCGTGGATTTCCACGAAAACCGAGAGTGAGGAGAATCCGCGAAAAAAAATTTTTCCGTGAAAGAAAAAAAATGTGATATAGATAAGTGTCTTTACCATACTATAAATTAAGCTTAGATATGTGTCAGATTGCGCCATTTTAAACGTAAATTTTCAAAATTTTCCAGGACCCCCGGACCCCCCACCCCCTGATTTTCAGGGATTTTTGCTTTTCCTCAGTGGGAGCCCTGTATCTATAAGTCGATAACTGGATTTCATCTTTCACCCTGTGGTATCAGCATTTAAACCAAAGCACACTTAAGTTTCTGATTTTTTTAGAATAATTGGATTCTGTATCCATGACTATTGCCATCACTGAAACTGAAAGGAAGGCCTGAAAACTTATTGAAGCTTGTAGTTTGAACTTATTAGCACGGTGATAGCTGTAGCCTACAACCTGATGTATGGATTACTTCAGCTTTTTAGAACCGTCTTGAATTTACAAAATAAAATAGTCTCTGAATACAGCAGAAATCTTGAAGGCTGCATTCAGCTCACAGACGTGCATAAAGAAGAAATTGAATGATGGATTCAAGAATGGTTCCACATTATCCTACTCTCGTAACTCAGAATGAACTCACAATCACTGTTGAAAGAAGGGAGAGGAAGTGAACAATTGTACACAAGCACATGGTCAGCAGACGAATGGGGAGAATTCATTTACTGTCTCTGAATTCAAAGCAGCTGTCATCACATTCAAAATCCCTAGACAGGGAAGACCAAACTGCTCATATTGAAACGTCAGACAATAGCAAAACTGTCACCTGCAATAATAATACAAATGGGCAACACAAAACCTAAGTATAACAACATTACACCAGTCAAGCAGGGAAACTTGACTGTAGGGCTTACAGTCAACCAGCATTGTGTTAGCTGCTGCTTTCACCCTTTGACTCCCGCACCCTATCCACCAACTGCAAAAACTTAACACTCGTATTCCCTCGTTCTGTCCATCAGCTTCCTGCAGGAGCTGGTAGACAGAACGAGGGAATCAAAGTGTTAAGTTTTTGCTTTGTTAACATGGTTGACAATACAGGATGCTGGTGGCCAGGGTGCAGGAGTCAAAGGGTTAAGACTACAATGGAGCCTAGACTCTGATGTTGGTATGAACACTATGCACTAACTCGTGCTTAAATGACCTGTTCACATCTGCATTACCGGAAATAAGAAGATGCCAAAATATGTGTCCTGAAAACTGAACCTGAAACATGTGCCTTTAGCTGCAGTTGAGGACATTTGTTCAGCTATTGCTGTCTTCCTTTGAGCCTTATCCCAAAGACTCTACTCTAACTCCTTAGTAACTGTAACTATAGAAGATCGAATGTATTCTCATTGCTCAGATGTGACCAGCTCAACCTATACGCACCAAAATCCTTCATCTTCTGACAGAATACCCAATGATTTTCTACCTCATAAACCCAATCTTTTCACAAAATCAACAACAGATACACTTCTTCAGCTCTGGAACAAAATTTGGTGGTAACATAAATGATGAAGGAGGGTTTGCAGGCACAGGGACTTCCAGAAGAGACCACATTATTTGTCATACCAACTTGGAGACCAGGGACAAGGAAGAGTCACAACACATGTTTCAAGGATGATTAGATTTCTGTTATGAATGGGATAAAAATCCCCTTTCTCCAATTCCGTCAGCATTATTGACTTGTTACTGTTGCCTTCCAAGAAGGCTTGAAGGTAACCAGGAGTGCTGTGTTTGTTCTCTCTGAATGATGGTAGGTCTACAGACTCCCACTCTTTTTGACTGCAAAAGGTTATGAAGACTCAAACTGAAGTTTACTTTACCAAGCATTGGGGTTAGTTGGTGGTTCTTGATTTTCTAAGGCAGTGGTCTCCTGCTAGGTACCTGTCCTTCTCCCAGTCATAGCTGAAGGTTGTGTTGTTAATATCATGACAGTGAAATCCGATTGCTTGGCTGTTAGATACTAGCAACATGCCTTGGAATTAAAGAGAGGTTATATTTAGGATTAAAATTTGATCAAAACTTCAAATACCTGCATGACGTCAGCAGGAACTACCCTTAACAGCCTGTCCACTTGACATACAGGTGTACCGGTACCTCAAGCATTCAGAAGTATTATAAAGGTTTGAAACGGACCTTGTCACCTAACGGGACCCTCATAGAAATCTTCTGAGACATGTTAAGACTGGACGAAGAGATCTACTTAAAGCTTATCCAAAGCTAGCATAGACATGACTGTTCGCGCACCTCATTCTATCTGTTCAATGCTGCATCAAAGATTGAGGCAGTGCCCGGTTAAAGACAATTCTGATTAAAACTGTCCAGAACATGAAAGACTTCAGTGACGTATTGCCACAAGCCTGTACTCAGAGAGGATCACTTTGACAACCCTGCCCTTCAAGGAAAGGTAAGCAAATAGACACAGGTCTCTCGAATCTCACATATGGTAATCCAGATTCCTGACGGAATTCCGAGAGGCAAAACTCCACAATCAAACGAACTCGCCGTGTGACGTTTGAGTGGGGTTTTGCAGACCAGTATGAAGTCAGGATAGGATCAGGCGCCTCGCCCTTGATCTGTATCAGTGTACGGAATGTTTATTTCAAAAATAAAAATATTGATATACATCCTAAGAACTATCATAGAGAGTTCAGTTGAGTGCAATATGGATTTATGTTTGTTTTGTTGATTATACCACGGCTTTTGATCGGATAAGACATGAAGAAATGATCAACGAACTAGGAAGGCTCAATATTGATGGAAAAGATCTAAGAATAACCAGAAATATGTATTGGGAACAAACAACGGCAAATGAGAATAGAAAACGATATAAGCTCTTTCCAAAATTTGAAAAGAGGGGTCAGGCAGGGTTGTCTTCTGTCACCAGATTTGTTTTCACTTTACAGCGAAACGATCATGAGAAACCTAGATGAATGCCCTAGGATAAAAGTTGGAGGAAAAATTATAAACAACATTTGTTACGCAGATGACACAGTGCTAACTGCAGAAAATGAAAAAGACCTACAAAATCTTGTGAATGTAGTAGAAACATAAAGCAAAACTAAAGGGCTGGAGCTAAATAGCAAGAAGACTGCAAGTCATGGTAATCCGTGAAAAACAAGAAATCCCTTCATGAAAAATAACAAATATTTTTCTGGTGAACTATCGGTTGAACATGGCCAGGACATTGTGGTCTCAGCACAGTCAGGGATTTACAACCTTAGATTTGTAAGTCTGTAAACTCCAAACGATCACCACCATCATCATCAAGTGCCCTGCCACATGGCGTTGGCGATCATGGCCCTCCGTATACATCTATCCCTTGTTGCCGCAAGCACATCTTCCACCCTCTCTGTCCTCAGCCACGCTGCAAGTCCGTCCAATATTTTTTCCCTGGGTCCTTTCCAAACGATACTGTACAGAAACAGGTTTCTTACAAAGATTGACAACGTGCTTGAAGAATACGCAGGAAAAGAGTTGTTGATTCTAAATGGTTTTAATTCCATGATAAACAGTAAACGTGATATTGTGTCAAGGCATCCACACAATAACCTCGAAATTGGAAAATTTAGAGAAACCATAAGACATTACCCTTCTCCCAGCGAAGTATATCTACGTAGCGAATTCTTTTAATAACACTGAGAAGAACGAGATCTCGGAGGCAGATGTGAAATGCGGTGATGTTGATGGCTCTGCAGAACTTGCTGCAGAGGGTGTCGTCAATGATGTTGGCGGATCCTTAGTAGCAGGTGAAACCAGTCTTGTTCTCACTCGTGAGCAGCGTGACAAATGCAGCTTTGTGACGGTCCACAGAGACCTCTGAACGGTCCTTGATGTCAAGAATGTAGAACTTGTCATTGGTGTCAATGATGCGATAGGGGCCATCACAGGGACGTTGGAACGGATGACGATGAGAGTCGTTTCGGATGTAGACGTATCCAGTAGAGGGTACCCAGTTTGAATGTACATAGGCAGACTGGTTTGCATGGAACGTTGGAGCTTGTGGCAGCACTGTGTGCATGGTGTGCTGGATATGTTTGAAGAACGTCGAGCCTTGTTCCATGGTGCATGCATTCAGTGGCTGAAGAAATTCATCAGACAGCTAAGAGTTGAACCGTAGACAAGCTCAACAAGGAGAATAACCTGGGCCCATCCGCTAAGTGGAGCGTATCCCCAACAGGACCATGGGTAGCTCTGTGAACCAATTAGGGCTGGTAGTATGAGCTTTGAATGCTGCCTTGTTAAATGATAAGTTGACAGTGAAAACGTTTAACCACGCCATTTGCTTGTGGATGGCTGTGGTTGTGTGAGCCTCAGTGCCCAAGAGCTTGTTGCATTCAGCCAAAAGTACTGAGGTGAACTGCCTGCCTCAATCAGAGGTAATGTCTTCAAGAACACCAAACCTGGCAATCTAGTGATGGACAAGAACTGCGGCACAGGTAAAACCATGGCATCTGGAAGAGGAATTGCTTCTGGCCATCTGGTGAAGCGGCCAATGATTGTGAAGAGGTAAGTCATGCCTTGACTGGCTGGTAATGGTCCATTGAGGTCAACTTGAAGACTGCTGAACCTGGCAGTTGGAAGTGGGCGCTCCACCAATGGCGCCCATGTCTGTGGATGAATTTTGGAGGCCTGGCAAGCATGGCATTCCTTGCACCATTTGCGAATGTCATGCTTCATGCCAGGCCATACGAAATGTTGGGTGATGGCCTGTTGTGTGGGGCCTGCACCTGCATGTGGGAGTCCATGAATTTGATCAAACACTGGGCGAGTCCAGGAGTTTGGCAATACTGGTCGTGGGACACCAGTGGACGTATCACACAGCAGAGTTGATGTGCTGAACTGGATGTCATGAAGCTTGAGGCCAGTCGTAGCTGTGCAGTAGGAATCCATCTCGCCAGATTGTGCTTGATCTTGAGCAAGTTGATTGAAGTTGCCCACAGAGAAGATGCTCTGTTCCTCAGTGTTGGGTTGCTGTTGAAGCGTGAAAAGGCATCAGCCAACACGTTGAACTTGTCTATGATGTACTGGATTTCAGTAGTCAGCTCAACTATGTAGGAGAGGTGTCAAGGAGAGCAGTCAGTTTGGCTCCTAAGAGCCAACACCAGGGGGATTGTGGTCAGTGTACAGTGTGAAAGATCGTCTTTCCAGAAAGTGCCTGAAATGTTTGATCGCGCTATAGGCTACCAGAAGTTCACGATCAAAGGCACTGAATTTCCTTTCCGTTTCTGAACATTTCCAGGAGAAAAAAGCGAGTGGAACCCAGGACTGGCCCAGTCACTGTTCGAGCTGGGCACCCATAACTGAAAACCTTGTGAATATAATAGAACTAGAAAGCAAAAATAAAGGGAGAAGCTAAAATAGCAAGAAGACTGAAGTCATGGTAATCAGTGTAAAAAAAAAAAAAGAAAAAAAAAAAAAAAAAAAAAAAAAAAAAAAAAGAAAACAAGAAATCCCCTCATGCAAAATAACAGCAAATGACACAACTTTGAGGCAGGTTGATAAGTTTAAATATTTGGGAATGGTCATCTCACCAGACGGTAGTTACACATCAGAAATAGCGTGCAGAATCGGCCAAGTCAAAACAGCATTCAAGAACATGAAAAGCGTTCTTACCAACAAATGCCTATCAATTAACATCAGGAAGAGAGTTCATGAATGTTGTATAGAACTGATACCGTACTGTTGTACGGCTGTGAGGCGTGGACAGTCAACACACAAAGTCATAACAAAATTGAGGCAAATGAAATGTGGTTTCGAAGAAGAATGTTGAGAGTTTTATGGACAGCAAAGAAAATAAACGAGACAGTCCTGATGGAGGCAGACACAAGAAGATAATAAAGAAGATTAGGAAAATACAAGCAACATTAATAGGACGTTTTATGAGTAAAGGGGAATTAGAGCACCTAGTCACAACAGGAAAGTCGGAGGGAAAGAGAACACTAGGTAGACCCAGGAAGAAAATATTGAACGGATTTGCAGAGTGGCTGAGGACAGAGAGGGTGGGAAATGTACTTGCAGCGACATGGGATAATGGAGTCAGAGTCGTAGGAGTGCAACTTTTCAGTCTAATGACACAGTTTTTACCAAAATGTACAAAGTTATCAAAGATCAACCACAAACACTAGAGACAGTTCACACATCATCTGAGAAGATGAACTACTATGTTCTGTGGTTCTGGTTCATCGTCCATTTGTGCCTCGTCTGAGAGCAGTTTATGTAGCATCTGATGCCTGCGCGTGATGTTATCTGCTGTCATCTGCATCTCAGGTTGGAGATGTTTCTTTCTCCGATCTTTATTCCCATCTCTTTTAAATCTACCTGTCTAATGACCTGCTCTGCATATAAGTTAAAAAGATGAATCGAAAGAATGCAGCCCTGCCTGACTCTTTTTTATGCCAAAATATTCGCAGTGTGCACCATTCCATCTGATGGTCGCTTTTTGGTGTTCGTATAATGCTAATATAAGTGACAACAAGTGTCTGGGGAAGCCCATCTTTACCATTGTGTTAAACAGTTGATGGTTCATGACACTGTCAAAGGTCTTGCTGTAATTGATAAAAGTAATGAAAGCTTCTTGTTTGCTGTTCCTTATTTTTTCTATCAAAATCTGTAAGACAAACAACATGTCTGTTGTGTCCCAGTTGGATCTGTAACAATCCCGACAGTCAGAGTTCTTCTACTTTTTGTTTCATTCTGTTCAGAATGATAATTAGCAGTACTTTACTGGTGTGGTTGATTAGGGTGATGGTTCTGCAGTTACTGCAGTCATTGGCGTTCCCATTTTTATATAGCATGACAAATTCTTGTAGCTTCCAGTCATCAGGCCACTGACATGATTCCCACATTCTTGTACATAGATGATATAAGACAGTTACACCTCCTTCTCCAGTGTTCTCTCACAGCTCACTTGGTACGTTGTCCAGGCCCGGTGATTTTTCTACCTTGAGCTGATTTGTTGCTGCTCTGACCTCGATGACAAGAGGTTTTGGTTCCAATTCTTGAAAATCAAGGCAGGTTAGATCTTTTTGAAGTTTTTCACGGCAGTACACCAAAGATCCCACGGCAATTTAAAATCATTAAGAGCAGAGCTTTTCCCTAGCTGCCCTCGTTTAAAACATTGGAGAGACAGGTTGATTTCCCAGGTCCTTCTCTTTATACAAGTCACCGTCGCACTAGCCTTACATAAAATTCCAACAAATTTTGGTCATCTGTAAACTGCTATTCTTGGCTGGAGTGTGCACACCAATCTCTCTCTCTCTCTCTACTATTTCTTTCTTAGGAGACTGTAATTTTTGGTGTATAACTCCACCTTCCAGAGGAAACTTGTGCATATGCCTTCCAGTCCATCCAGCTGGAACTGTTCAGAACTGGGAGAAAAGATGGGCACCCCTCAAAACAAAGGCAGGAAAGCTCAGGTCTCGATCTCATTTTCTTATGACTACATGGTTGTGTGCCAGCCTTCACTTTTGAGATTAGACCTACCTTCGTCTTAAGAATATTTACATGGTCCTAGGTTTAACCCACTAGGCATAAATAAAATGTGTAGGGTACACTTGTGGCGCAATCTGTAAAGGGAGAGAACTGTTCATTGAATTCGACAAAATGACGTAACAACCTGACCAAATGCACATTTTACGTTTTTAGAAAGAGATGACAGGCAATGGGATTCCAACTCCTTAAAAAAACATATCTCTGTCTCCAGACAGTTTCAACTCCACTTGATTGTGGACAAGACTGAGAGTGGTTGCGATGCTAAACTAGCTACTGTCACAGATCTTCAATCTTGATCAACATTGGTAGGCAATCCGCCGAATGCAGGACAAACTGGAGATGATGTTGGGACAGAAAATGCGCAAGTACAGGGAATATCCCGGACCTAATCCACCGTGTGTTTTGATCGTAAGTTTTTTTTTTAAATCTATGAATTGAACATATACTATAATATATCGGTTTGAAGTATTTTGTATACTACCTACAGAAAAAAGTGATAAAACACAAATCCAGCATAGTTTTCGTTAGAACGCTATAATCTAGATCTATCGTACCTAGAATGTTGATCTAGAACTCGATAGTAAAACACAACAAAAGCAGCTAATTGAAAAAAAGTATTCACTGATATATCTTATCTGCATGCACAAGTGTGGTTCATTACTTTTTATGATTCTGCTTAAAAGCCTACAGTTTGCACCATGCGGTCGTATCATATGAAAGACAAGATACGTGATTACTATACATATCATGGTGACTTAACTAAAAGATTGTCTTGCACACTGACTTGGATATTAATACTTGACATCCAATAAGACAGCTCAGATTGATGTGATGACGATCTGGCACTCAAATCATCTCTGTGTGTTCATGTGTGTGTGTGTGTGTGTGTGTGTGTGTGTGTGTGTGTGTGTGTGTGTGTGTGTGTGTGTGTGTGTGTGATAACTGCAGTGTTGAAACATAATTATGTATCCATAAGTGAGAAACTGCATGTGCTATTCATTGTGATAGTATTACACCAGAGTTTATTGAGCAGCATTTCATATATCAATCAATTTTTTAAGTAGGCTATCAGTTGCCTCTTATGGTCATTAAATGACTAAGAGTAAGATATTTGACTTTGCTGTGATGTTTGAATCTATCGATCTATCTAACGATCGATCGATCAATCAATTAATCAATCAGTCAATTAATCAGTCAGTCTGTCTGTCTGTCTGTCTGTCAATGCAGGCCCCTATGTATTTTCTGTAAACCATTCCAATCACATGTTCAACATGAAACTGCAAGCGTGCTAGATTTCTTGTTGATTCAGTTTGTAATGAAGCTGACCTCATGTGAAAGCAAGATTTTTTACTTTAGCCCCTTGCAAGGCAACTAGTTCAAATCAAATATATCAAAACCTGTCTGCTGAAACAATATCATTTGGTAGGCAATTCTTTGATAAACATCCCCACTGTTCACATGTTTTTTGTCACTTATCTTGGATGTAAAAGATGTGTTCCTGTGCTGGAACTAATATGAGATATTTGACTGCGTTACTATGATTGTAATGTGACCATGTCAGCGCACTTGTGTCTGAACTAGAAGACCTCTCAAAGAATATTTCAAAACAGTCACTTAGTGATGGCGCCATTGCCATGGATATGCCCAGAACTGAACTGGCAAACTCATACAAATACTAGCTTTATCTGGTCAAAGAACCAATGGTTTTAACTTGGATCACAGTCAGTATCTCAGCTTGAGTGGGTGCTCCTCTATTTATCCGAGGTAGGTGAGAAATAAGAAAGTCAAGCAAAAATGACAGTGCAGTGAAGTCGTGTAAATACTTGATTGTGTCATCCTGATTATGCAAATATTCTAAAGTAATTTCTTTGCAAGCAGGTGCCTGTCTAAATTCCACATTTTCTTGAGTAGGTTTGTTCATTTCATCTGCCATTACTTGTTTTTCCTCTGCTGTGAGATTGCTTATTTGTGAATTATCTGACAAAACGTACCACTCTCATCCCTATGGGATAGTAGTGGTGATAGAGGTCAGGCTGTCAGTTTATTTCAGCTGGTCTCAATTCCATCGTCAACTGAACACGTGTTCCAAGATGTACATTACCCACATCAGTGATTTCATCACCAACAGAGGCTGACTTTTTCTTACTGTTATCATTTCTGTTTGAATCTTTTAATATCTATTTTCTTTTTACTTCTTTCTGGTCCTCATGTCCAGACTTCAAAGCTGGTTCCTGCCTTTTTTTATCATTGCACTCAGGGGGGTTACTTTTGTGCTCACCTTTTTTTCGTCCCATTTTCTACGCCATTTTAATGGCCACAGAAGCTGGAACAGTTTTTACAATGTGATGATGATGATGTCGATGTGGATGATAATCATGACGCTATGGAGTTCCACCTAGGATTGAGACTGCGTGACAGGGCTGTACTCTACGCTTACTACCATAATACATCCTGGCGTCAACCAGACCCGAGAGATACAGACACCTGCGGTGTTGATCAAAACATTTGAACAATACCCTCAATGACGCATCCGTGAAGTGGATGAGACTCTACTGTATGATCCCAGTTTTCCCAAGGAGCCCATAGCACGCCCAACTCTGGGTAGGAGCCGGTTAGAGCCGAAAAATCCCTCAATGATTTTTAAACGTACTGATGGGGATTCGAACCCACAATCTTCCAGTCGGTAGTCCGTTGCGTTAACCACCACACCACGGCGACTGGATGTTCCTGCTGAGGTTAGTGATATCAACAACGCAACTCTTCGCTTGTAAGGACATAATTTTAGACATTATTAACAAAAATAAAACTGATTGTGTGTGTAAAATTTAGGATGATAATTGATATACAAGTTCATATTTCAAAGTGCATACACACACTTCAGATGGAAAGCACACACACACACATACACACACACACACACACACACACACACACACACACACACACACACACACACACGCACGCACGCACGCACGCACGTTCGCACGCACGCACACAGGTGCAGACATACACACACTTGAAATGGAAACAGCAGTTCAGTGTTCTGTGTAAGAGACAGCATCTGTTCATACAAACTGAAAGCAAAGAAGGAAACTTATGTCTGCCAATGAAAATGATTATTTGTTTACATCAGTGATTTACATGCCCTGTTCATTCATCAGTGACTGAAAACAAGATGCAACTCCAATACACAAATACAACTTCATCTCAAACGCTATGCCCACTGCCGTCTGTGACAGACGACGCAGATGGAGGTGGAGGGGGGGGGAGGGAAGGAGGGAGAGAGAGAGAGAGAGAGAGAGAGAGAGAGTGTGTGTGTGTGTGTGTGTGTGTGTGTGTGTGTGTGTGTGTATAAAAGCGAGAGTAGATCTCTCTCAAGACCACACATCTGTTAAAAACAAATAAATAAATCTGTAGCACTCATAATAACAAACTGTTTTCAAAGTGATCGGAACAAATAACTCTGTAGGTCGTGTCTGAATCAAATATAAGGTCTTTGAGCTGCAGATGTGCCAGCCATTCTCTCCATCTCTGCCATGTCAGCCCCCCACCCCCCTCTTCATATCTTTTCCTCTCGTTCACACGTGGTGATCTGTAGTTTTGTCTTTTTCTCCACTGTTTGTTGAGACATCCTTCACACAACAATTGTTTACCATCTCTAACTTTTTATTTCCTCGTTTCTTTCATTGATTTTCCTTCTGGTGTCAAGACGGTAAACAGCACAAAAGCATGGAACAGTGCCAACACAGACCATTTCGCGGACTCGCAGACGCGACCCGACCTGTATCGTAGGAAAGAAAAGATAACTCCTTCTGGATGGGAGTGACGTCATCTTCACACAGTCCATTCAGGAATGCGATGCAGCTTCAGAACAACCTTCAAAATGGGACTGGTGCTTGCATTTATTCTGAAACAATAAGAAAGAGACTTTACGGGGTTGGTGTCATAGAGCGTTTCCTTCGACATCTATGGTTGGTTTGCTCTCTAGATTCCCAGCTCTCCACGTTCCTGTCATTCAGTAGGTACATGTCCAACACGGAAACGTGCTGTTACCTGGACTGTGACTGGTTGGATCTCAGTTTGGTTCAAGACAAGTTTGCCTGTACATGACAGACAGAGAAGCAGATTTTGGAGACACCGGAATCAATTTCCATAAATAGAATGTCGTCCGGCATGAGCGAAAGGTGATGCTCCATGACGAGAAAGGAAGGTGGGGGTGGAGGAATCTGTATGCTGGGCAGACGGTGGTAGAGGGACAGGTACCAGCATGTACATAAATACCTGTGTGTTTTGCAGAACGGCACTGTGACATCTGCAAGTACATAAATACCTGTGTGTTTTGCAGAACGGTACTGTGACATCTACAAGTACATAAATACCTGTGTGTTTTGCAGAACGGCACTGTGACATCTACAAGTACATAAATATCTGTGTGTTTTGCAGAACGGCACTGTGACATCTACAAGTACATAAATACCTGTGTTTTGCAGAACGGCACTGTGACATCTACAAGTACATAAATACCTGTGTGTTTTGCAGAACGGCACTGTGACATCTGCAAGATACTTGGATGGCATATACACCCATTCATCAGAGCCATGTATAAGTTCCTTTCTTTCGTCTGATGGTCAGTAATGGTGACCTCGCCGACTGGGAACCCTTAGTCCTGCAAGATTTCTGCAGATAGTATTTTCAAATGGGCATGTGCTGGTGTCATCAAACCAGTAGACAAACAAAGGAGGGTGGGGGGTGGGTGGGAGCTTCATATTGTAACACGGATTAGCCATCGAGGATTAATTGTATTTAAAAGAAATGAACGGACGAGAACAGCAACAACCGAAAAACGCATACCTGTTTCTTATCTTCTCATAATCAGCTGAAGTGTCATCATCATCATCATCATTCTCCTGCCCGTGATGGGCGTAGAGGAGAGATGAGAGACACTCTTGAAGCCAGCCGTCGCCAACCGGTCCTGTCCTCCGCCTGTCGCACCAGCGTGGGGCCATCCAACCTGGTCCATTCTTTGATGTTGTCCATCCAGCATTTGGCTTGCTGAAGTGTAGTTTTGTTAATTTTAAATCTGTCTCTCTCTCCATTTGTGTAGGTAAGTCTGTCTCTCTGACACATCTCTCAGTATTATTATTACTCCTTGTCTTGTGTTCTTTTCTATCCGTCCTATTTTAATACTTTATTCTAACATATAAGGATTTAGAAACGAAGCTTTTTGGAAGAATTGCTTGTTTTTGCAGGTTTTGTATCTGGCCGTGATATATCTCGCTGCTTTACTCTTCAGGGTAGGGTCTCTTAATGCGTCTTTATTAAACAGTGACGTCTGAAAGTTGATATCAGCAGAATATCTGGAAGGCATTAAGTAGTTTAAGTTGTCAGTCTTCAAAAATCACTTGATCTTGCTGCGGTTCTTGATTTTCTTGCCCATGCGCCTGGCCACTTCTGCTTGGTAACGACCAATTCCAGCGACCGTTCATAACAAGAGCGGCTTTGCCAGACCTCATGAACTTTCCCATAATAGCAAATCCGCCGTTTTCGTTTTGTTGTAATAAAACGGGCTTTGAGACAGCATGTCTAAACTACGATGTTATTAAAAAAAAGTAGGTGTGGGTTATTTATCCCCTTTGCTTGAGTTTTTGTTTGCCAGAGTAGATTTGATTTTCTTTTTTTGCGTGTGCATAATTTAGTCAGAGGTACCTGCTTTGAAAATGAGAGTTCTGATAAATACTCATAACATTTGTACCTAGTATGTGTAACACACGAGACTTTTTTTTTTTATCATTCACACACACACACACACACACACACACACACACACCACACACACACACACACACACACACACACACACACACACACACACACACACACACACACACACACGCACGCACGTACACACGCACGCATTCAGCCACACACGCATGCGTGCACGCACGCACAAGTAATAATAATAATAATAATAATAATAATAATAATGACAATAATAAATAGATGAACAAACGAATGAATGAATGATCGAACGATTATGTAAATAAATAAATAGATAAATAAGTAAATAACTAAATAACATTAGTATCCAGATCGTCAGCTACTGACAGTCTAGTTGAGGAGAGTTGAGGAGAGAGAGAGAGAGAGAGAGAGAGAGAGAGAGAGAGAGAGAGAGAGAGAGAGAGAGAGAGAGAGAGAGAGAGAGGAGCCCATCCTAGGAATCAGAATCTTGTCACTGGCTACCATAACGAACATTAAGCCACATTACTTCACTCTTACAATGAATTGATGTGATCGGTAACAAACTTCAGTCAGCGCAAGTTCTAAACAGAGGATACATAGGAAAATGTAGAGTTGGGAGGAAATAATTATTAATGTAACGATAAAGAAATATTTTGTGTGTTCCTCAGATTGTTTCTGTGGATTGTGTTAAGAATTTTGTTTATTCAATATTGCTGCCATCATCATCATCATCATCAAGTGCCCTGCCGCATGGCGTTGGTGACCATGGACTTCCAACCATCTCTATCTCTCGTTGCCCGTAGCATCTCCCCCACCCTCCTCATCCCCAGCCAATCTGCAAGTCCGTCCAGCATTCTCTCCCTGTCTACTTGGTGCTCTCCTTCCCTCCAGCTTTCCCGTTGTGACCAGGTGCTCCAAATCCCCCTTCCTCATAAAATGGCCTATAAATGTTGCCTGTCTTTTCCTAATCTTTCTTATGAGTGATCTACTTGTGTCTGCCTCCATCAAGACTGTCTCGTTTGTTTTCTTTGTTGTCCATGGAACTCTCAACATTCTTCTGAGAAACCACATCTCGGCTACTTCAATCTTGCTCTGGCTTTGCTTGCTGACTGTCCAAGCCTCACATCCGTACAACAGTATTGATTCTATATAACATTCAAGGACTCTCTTTCTGATGTTAATTGATAGGCATTTGTTGATAAGAATGCTTGTCATCTTCTTGAATGCTGTTTTGACTTGGCCGATTCTGCCAGCTATTTCCGATGTGCATCTGCCGTCTGATGAAATGACCGTTCCCAGGTATTTGAACTTATTAACCTGTGTCAAGGTTGTGCCATTTGCTGTTATTTTGCATGAGGGGATTTCATGTTTTTTACTGATCACCATGACTTCAGTCTTCCTGCTGTTTAGTTCCAACCCCCTTACCTTTGCTTTCTATTTCTAGTATATGCACAAGGTTTTGTAGGTTCCTTTCATTTTCTGCAATTAGCACGGTGTCATCTGCGTATCGAATGTTGTTTATCATTTTCCCTCCAACCTTTAATCCAGGGTCTTCTAGGTTTCTCATGATGTTTTCGCTGTAAAGTGAAAACAGATCTGGTGACAAAACACAACCCTGTCTGACTCCTCTTTTGATGTTTTGGAAAGAGCTTATCTTGTTTTCTATTCTCATTGCAGCTGTTTGTTCCCAGTACATATTTCTGATTATTCGTAGATCTTTTCCATCAACATTGAGTCTCTCCAGTTGGTTGATCAATTCTTCATGTCGTACCCGATCGAAAGCCTTGGTATAGTCAACAAAGCATAAATACAAATCCTTATTCATCTCAATTGACCTCTCTTTGATAGTTCTTAGGATGTATATGGCATTAATAGTTCCTTTCCCTTCCACAAATCCACACTGTTCTTCTGCTATCTCTCTTTTGATTCTATTCGTAGTCCTCATCATGATTATTCTTGATAGGATCTTGATTACATGACTCGTCAAACTGATTGTGCGATGGAGTTCGCATTCTGTAGCCCCTGTCTTCTTTGGAAGTGCAATGAAAATTGATTTTGACATGTCTTTGGGGATTTTTCCAGTGTCATAAATTTCATTTAGGAGGACTTATTTTTTCTATGCCAAATTCCTCCAGGACTTCAATCATCTCTGTAGTAATGTTGTCTGGTCCTGGGGCTTTTCCTGGTTTCATCTTCTTCAGTGCTGCTCTAACTTCATCTTTCATTATGGGTGGTCCTTCAAATTTCTTTTTTTATAATGTGTTCTTCGTTTCTGTCATCCTCAAAAAAGTCTTTAATGTACTCTCCCCATCTGTCCAGTATTTTGTCTTTTTCCATGATAAGCGTGCCATCTTTCGATTTTAAGCAACCAGTTGATGTGCATGTATTTTTCCTGTGGACAATTTCTTCAGTTCGTCTGTACATACCCTGAGGATCCATTTTGTGTCGTTCTTCTATCTCTTTGCATTTTGTGTTCAACCAAGCTTCCTTAGCTTCATTGCACCTATACCTGATTTCTTTTTTTTATCTTCCTGTATATCTCCTCGTTTCTCTTTTCCCTCCTCCTTTCCTCCATCAAGCCCAAAATTTCATTAGTCATCCAGCTCTTTTTTGCTTTTCTATCTGCCTTAGGGATTTCTTCACAAGCTTCATTTATCGAACTTCTCACAGGACAAGCAAACATGTCGCGTAGTTCATGAAACACCATACGCAAAACCCAGGCATACTTTCAGTTGTCAAGAAAAACTAATTAGAATGTTTAACTGTTCATTTTAGAGATAGACATACTGACAAAACATTATAATGGATCTATTGTAGAGCACTGCTTGTTAGCTTAAAATCATAAAGAACCAAAACGAAAGAGAAAATAGACCTGCGGACACGAGTAAGACGAGAACAGATAGGCCCTAACTCAGTGAATGACAAAATTAATAACCCACGTCACTCTTGCATTGAAAACGATTTATTTACAAACAGAGGGCCAGATCGCCTAGTGGGCAGCAACCCGAACGTCTGATTCTGGAAAATCGGAAAAAGCGAGAAGAGCTGAATCAAATGTGTCGAGATGCCTTGAACCAAAAGAGGTTGGACCTGAGAAATGAGTGGGAGAAATATGCCGACAGGAATGCTTTGGTGAAGGATATTCGTAAGGAGATTGACCGCCGCTTGCAGACTCACGATTTCAGCCTTGAGGAGAGACGTGACAGGTGGGTTCACAATGCATTGAAGACAATATTGAAGGAAAGCAAAACAAAAGTAAAACAAAACAAAGCAACATCAGATGTGATCGCACTATTAGCCACGATGGATGCAATAGACAAAAAGTTGGTTAGGACGTAGGACTGGGAAGGTGTGAATTCCATCCAGCCTGGGTTGTACCTGGTGAGTTAAGGATGGAGATTTTCCCCATCTCCCAGGTCAACATATGCGTAGGCCTGCTAGTGCCTTGACCCACTTTGTGTTTATGTGCACGCAGAACATCAAATAAGCATGTTAATGATTTTATGAGCCGTGTCACTTTGTTGTGGCTCATGGTCACAGGAAGTACCTCATAGTCACACTCCACTATCTCCCCACCCCACCCCCCTCCGGTAAACACACACACATACACACACACACAGACATACACAAATACACACACATACATGCATGTACGCACGAAAAAGAAATTTTACTGTCTACGCAGCAGAATAGTCCATGGTATGGACTATGCACTTTTCAGCAAATTAACGCCACTGGCAGATGATATTTCTGTCTATGAACAGACAATAAGACATATACACAAAGGACAGAGGTTCACCTCAAGTAGCTTTCATTTTCTAATGAGGGAGAATATTTGGTAATGTCTCTTTTCTTGGAATTTTTCCTATAGGATAAAATTGAGAGTTGTCTGTCGGACTAAAAGTGTGTTCTTGTGTGTGTGGGTGTACACGCATGTATATTGTCCACGCCATGTTGACGTGAGTGCACAGGCGTATGTGTGTTTGTGTGTATGTGTGTTGGTGTCTACATATGCAAAAAAAAAGTATGCTCTTTGCATGCATATACATTATTGGCTCATTCACTTGCACTAGTTCCCTGGCTTGTATAGGATACTGACATGTGCTGGAAAGTTTGCACTGCATTATTGTCAGCATTATTTTACATAAATCTTAGCCACAAGAAAAAAATACAGATTTCATATACTTAAAAACGTGTAGGACACAGCAAGAAAAGCTTGATTCATTTGCGAACATTGAATAGAAATAATCTTTACGTATTCATTATTTGCAAAATTACAACGAACTAACCTTTTTGTGATACTAAATTGTACTTATCTCCTACAATGGAAAAGGTAATAGAATATTTGAAAACGATTTGTGGTTATTTAATTCTAACGATTTGCAAATCATGCAGAAATTATACCAGAGATAACAATTATGGGGTGCATGTATTAACTAAACAGCAGTTGAGGCGGGAGTTAGTCTTGATGCTGTAAGCGCAACTTACCCAAAGGAAAGTGGTGCATATATACTACAGACATTCTTACCCAGGTGTAGTGATCGCTGCGGTAGCCTTGTCTGGCTTGCCAGGTAGGAGGTCATTTGCATATAGTCCCTCCTTCATCCACTCCTTTCCCTTTTCTGTTGGGTTATTTGAAACCGCTGAAATCGTTCTTCGTATGTCTGGTCAAACTCCACAATCAAACAAACTCACCTTGTGACGTTTGACTGGGGTTTTGCAGACCAGTATGAAGTCAGGATGAGATCAGGCGAGAGAACGCGAGAGTTCGTCAGATTGAACGTGCAAATGGCGCAGGTAGGATCAGGCAAGGGAGGGAATAGAGACTCAAGAGAGTTGAGAGATTCTATTTTATTTGTAAACAGGAAGCATTCATAGAGATCAAGGGCGAGGCGCCTGATCCTATCCTGACTTCATGCTGGTCTGCAAAACCCCACTCAAACATCACAAGGTGAGTTCGTTTGATTGTGGAGTTTTGCCGTCCTGAATTCCGTCAGGATTCTGGATCAAACAAGATTTGGGAGACCTGTGTCTGCCTTTATTTTTTTAAGGACATCTTTGCCAAAAAAGACCCTGTGTGTGTACAGGTTTGTGGTAAATATGCAGCAAAAGTGCTTTTTTGTTTCCAGCCAACCGTTTTCAGGATAGTTTTTGGTGGAGCATTTCCTACCGCTTTTGATGTGCCCACAGAGTGGGTAGAATGTGGTGTGAAAATAGTCATGTCTGTGTCAGCTTTGGATGAGCAAATCTTCGTCAAACGTCTTAATGTGTCTCGGGAGATGCCTCTATGAGGGTCCCGTTAGATGATACAAAGTTTGGTTTCAGAGACTCATAATGCTTCTGAGCGCTTGAGGTATGCCTGTAGGTAGGTAACACGGCATATGCATCTGTCAGGTGGACAGGCTGTGAAGGACAAATCCAACTGACGTCTATAGATGTTGAGGTTTTGAGCAAGCCTCCAATCCTACATCTAACTTCTCTTTTATTCCAAGACATGTTACGGATATCCATCAGGCAGATGGATATCAACAAACTAAGCATTAGTACGTTCAATGATAATTGGGAAAAGGACAAGAACTTAGCAGGAGACCATTTCGTAAGAAGTCAAGAAGCGTCTTTACATTCCAGCTAACCCTGGTGCGGGATAGGGTAGGCTTCTGATTAAGGAATCCTTGTAAGAATTTTCAGACTTAAGGATGGGTTCCTACAGATTTGTTGTCATTCAAAGAGAACTTGGAAACAGCACTCCTAGCAACATTTAAGGAGCTATAGTCTTTGCCTTCTTGGAAAAGAGCAGCGAGGAAAATCAGTAATTCTAATGGAGAGGAAGAAAAGGGAGTTTTATCCCGTTCAGCACAGAAAAGTAACCATCTTTTGATGTAAGTGTTGTAACACTTCTTTATCCCTTGTCTCCAAGCTGATAAGATGATTGTTGCAGTTTCTGTTGGAAGTCCCTATGCCTGCAAAGCTTGCCTGGTAATCTGCAGGCCATCAACCTCATTTTGTTCCAGAGTTGATGAAATTCACCAGTCATTGGATTGGTCAGTAGATCGGGTTTTTAATGTAGAAATACTGGGTGATCTGTCAGAAGGTGAAGGGTCTTGGTATACCAAGGTTGAGTTGGCCACACTGGGTGATGAGGATGCACTCAGCCTTTTGTAGTTCCAGTTGTTGTAGAATCTTTGGGATGAGGCTGAAAGGAGGAAAGCACAAGCTGAAGAGCTGTTCCCAGTTTACGCTGAATGCATCCATAGTCCATGCTTCCGGATCTGGTTTCTAAGATACATATTTTTGTGTTTTAGCATTTAATCTGGATGCGAACAGGTCGACTGAGCATTCTCCAAGTTGGTGCACAATGTTTGTAAAAACATCATAGTCTAGACTCTATTCCTATTCTTGTTTGTGGGTCCTAGACTGCAAATCAGCATGAGTATTCTTAGACCTTGTAAGAGGGTTGCTGATACAAAACTGTTTGACTGTAGGCACCATTGCGAAATTTCACTGGTAATCTTGTTACACTCATGTTTTCTGCTGCCCATTTTATTAATGCAAGCGACCGTGGTTCTATTGTTCGACTGTATTTTAATGTGGTTCATTTTGGATTTCCTTGCAGAAGGGTTTGAGTGTGAACACGGCGCTTCGAGTTCAAGGCAATTGATGTGATCTCCCTGTTCATCTACTGATCATGTGCCGTTTGTCCATGTGATATTTCTCAAATTTCGAGTTTTCAACTGATGGCAAACAGCTCAAAAGTTCATCTGGCTCAGTGGGGTCTCAGTGTAGGTCTTGACTACCTTGGGCACACACCTTGGTGGCACCAACAGGCTGCTTTCGTGGCAGCGAAAATGTACTTTGTCTCGATAGAAGTGAAAACTAAAATCAAGGAAGCCGCTTCAAGGCTTAAAGACCGATCCAGGTTGCAGTAATTCTCACCAAAGCGTGATTTGAATGGTTCAAATGATGCCAGAGCACAAGAATAATGACATGCTTTTCAAATACTCGTAAGTGATGGAATAAACAAAGTCACTGCGGTACGATCAGATCGGATAATGGACTGAAACAGAGAGATTGCCCACATTCTATAGTCGGTCACGATCGACCTCGCAATTGCTGTAATCGTTCTCTTACTTACAGGTGCCAAAGATATTCACAAACTTCCAAATAAAAGCACCAGACACCCACACTGTACTAATATCATTAATATCACAGTTCCTTTTAAAAAATTTTTTTTTTAAAAGAATTGAGCATCATGATCTGTGAAACATTTTAAACCGAGCGGCCAATGTATCGCACATCATTCATGCTCCAATAAGATAATCCAAGTTTTGCTCACATGGAATCTCCTTTCTGTCAGAATTGTGGGAGGTAAAAATATTTATCTATTTACTCATGTGTACCATGCATGTATCTTGCACTTGCAGACTTCGTGAGAAGCTGAGGGAAGAAGAGCAGACCTTCATAGCGGCCATGGAAGCGGCAGAGGAGACAACTCTAGAGCGCCAGGCTAGAATGAGAGCACAAACAAAAAGTCTAAGGGAACGAAAAGAGAAAGAACGGCTACAGTTCGTGCAAGAAAAATACGACCAACAGTTCAGGTTGGGATTTGTGGAGAAAAAACAAAAACACAAGCAATCACAGAAACAAGCAAAAAGCAGTGATAAATACTCACACACAACACACAAACACACACACACACACACACACACACACACACACACAACACACACACACACCACACACACACACACACACACACACACACACACACACACACAAATTACTGACGAGCGGTTGACTTAAGAACTGAACAAATAAATCTGTAAAATAGTCAATCAGTTCAGACTTTTAGCATCAAATCGCTAATGAATGGTAGTTAATGATTCAGTTATGCTCTGTCATTAACTGTATCAGTATAGTCTTATCTGTCATTAACTGTATCAGTATAGTCTTATCTGTCATTAACTGTATCAGTAGTCTTATCTGTCATTAACTGTATCAGTATAGTCTTATCTGTCATTAACTGTATCACTATCAGTATAGTCTTATCTGTCATTAACTGTATCAGTATAGTCTTATCTGTCATTTAACCCTTTTACTCCAACACCCTATCCACCAACTGCAAAAACTAAATCCTTTGACACCCTTAACCGTTTGACTCCCTCACCCTATCCACCCGCTTCCTGCAGGAAACGGGTGGATAGGGTGAGGGAGTCAAACGGTTAAGTTTTTGCTTTGCTAGCATGGTTTACAATGCAGGATGCTGGTGGACAGGGCGCAGGAGTCAAAGTGTTACATCTGAGTGAACTCAATTAATCAATGAATTAGAACAAATCAGTTGAATAAATGAAATAAAACTATCCCTATCGAATCCAGTCAATTAATTATTCAGTCAATCACCAACGTGAGATATTAACAACACAGTGTCTGATTTACTCTGTCCCTTAATGTATGCAAGTTGAAGAAGACGACATACATTTTGTCCTGTGTTGTCCAAGCTTTAGATGATAATCGATCAAGGTTTATCCTTCAAAAGTATTATAGATACCCAAGTATGTTTAAATTGTCTTTGTCAACGGGTTCATTTCGTTTTGATTATATTAAGAATTTTGGTTTGTTCCTGCTTGAAGCATCTAAAATCAGGAAAACTGCTTTATTTTGTTGTTGATTGATAACCATATTTAATATGCTATTTGATAATTTCGTCTTATGTATAAGCACCCCTTCCATAAGGGCTATGGCCTTTCATGAATAAAATGAAGTCTGAAGTCTGAAGTTTCTGTCTTTGTCTCTGTCTCTGTCTATTTTTCTGTCTGTCTGTCTGTCTGTCTTTTATTTCTTTTTTCAGTTTTTTTAAAAGAGAGATTATTTAATATCGATGGCAGAGGGATGTGTGTCTTTGACAAAAGTGTGTTGGCAAGATTTTCTGTTATTTCTGAATGGTTCTTTATCAAATTTAGGTTAAAAATTTGGACCATTGAAGTCGCGTGTGCATAAGTTTGGAAGTCATGATGCCAAGATCAGGATCACACGGAGGAAACACAGCGCCTGAAGTCTGCACGTTTTGGAGTGAATGTGTGAACAACATTTTTTTTCAAAAACTTCTTGCGATATCTAAATTCTGTTTTTATTATTGTGACAACCTTCAAATGATACTCTGAGGTAACAGTGATATTTAGAAGTACATATTCTGGATTTTCTGGTTTAAAGCAAAAATTTTCATCTGTAAGAAGGAATACTAATATGATGGCTTGACCATCCTTTTTATCTTATTTTTGTCTGTTTGTTCGTTACATTTTTCTGCAGAGAGCAATGTGATGAACTACGATCCACGTTGTCCAGAAGAGAGCAGGACCTGGTGCACATTGAAAGAATGCTGCAGCTGAAAGACAAAGAGGAAGAGGCAAGACAAAGAAAATCCCAGGATGCCATGTTCGCCCAACTATGGGAAAAAGACAGACAAGAAAAGGTATGGACCATGTTGAAGGTTTGAAAGTGCAATCGTTTGATTAACGTCTGCATCAACATCGTTACTTTTTTGTTTTGTTTTTGTTTTTGTGTTTGTTTTTGCACAGCTGCGCCAATAAAGTATAAAAGCATTTTAAACTATACGAAATTTTTTAAACAACAGCAGCAGGAAACTCAGAGGAGAGCTGGTCAGCAGAAGGTCCTCTGAAGAGAAGCCTCGTTGAGCATGTGTTTCGACCCCAAATTCTTTACACTCTATGGGGAATGGGCCGCATTCAGGTCAAGACTCTTGGATGCCCTACTGCTGTCGGCATTTTTTCCCACCGCCTGAGTTTGAACCCGTGCCTCGAGGGTGGTCGGGCGCCTGAAGGCCAAGTCAGTCTTTTGACGAACGTGTTAACCACTAAGCTGTCAGACATTTGCTGTACACAGGGACATTTCAAGCGTTGTGAAGTTCAAACTTTTGTTCATCGTGACCACATCCAGCTGGATCTCTATTCTGCTACTTCTTTAGGGCTCTAGCCCTGTCCATCCCAGAAATCAAGAGTTGTTTCGTAAGGTTATAGGCAGGTGTGCCTACCAACCCCCTTGCTCCAACCTCTATATGGCAAGGACTTTGGTTTGGAAGCCAGATTTCCCCAGACTGCTGACTAGACTGGCATACTTTTCGGTCTTGTAGAAATTGGCTTCCGCCATTCTACTCTCAAACGGCTTAGTAAGTTTGATCAGAATACAGTGTTTTGATGAAAAGGAGTGATCTACTGTATCCGATCTCGTACCACTTTTGCCGATGATTTCTGGACTTACTTCATTCTGAAAGATACGTTGTGCTCTCTCCAAGGTCAACCGCTTTATCCAACAGACCTGCTTCGATGCCCGAGCTATTTCAGGCCACAGTTTGCTGCCTGCTGCCATGTAGAAGGTTGCCGGAGCTTGACCACTTGTGTGACATCTTTAGGCACTTCATGATGCCCCCATGTGTACCTTTCTGGGGTTAGCGCTACTTTGCACGAGATCAGATGTATTTTACTCTTTGCCCTGGCAGAATGGGAACGCAGGGTCATCTGTGTGTGTGTGTGTGTGTGTGTGTGTGTGTGTGTGTGTGTGTGTGTGTGTGTGTGTGTGTGTGTGTGTGTGTGTGTGTGTGTATGTGTGTGTGTGTAAGATTGTATTTATCAGGTGATTTTCTTCACTACCACAGACCTATTTTTAATTTCATGCTGTGATCTGTTGTTATTTTTTAAGGATTAAGTTTATGCTGCTTTGATGTATTGGCGTGTGTTTCCCACTGTGTTTATATGTATACTGCTAATTTCTTTCTTGTAAAATGCTACAAGCATTCTCTGACATGGGCTGTTTGAGCTATACAAATGTTATTGTTAGTGTTATTATGAATGTTCAGTCAATGATATCGACAACCAACAGATTAACAGTCCAGTTCCGTTCCCCTGAAAAAAATCCACCACCACCACCACCCCCGCCGCCAGAAACAAAACTAAGATGGTTAAGAATTCTAACATCTAACAATTAATGTATTCTAACATCTACCAATCTTCCTTTTTCAAACACACACACGCACGCGCGCGCGCACACACATACACACACTCTTTGTCTCTGTCTCTGTCTGTCTGTCTGTCTCTCTTTTAAGGGTTTCCAGTGAGAGAAAGAGAAATAGATGAAAAGGGTGTTTGCCTGTGTATGTATATAAGTGTGTTTGTACGTGTGTGTGTGAGTGTGAGGTGTGGTGTGTGTGTGTGTGTGTGTGTGTGTGTGTGTGTGTGTGTGCTCGCGCGAATATATGTTGAAGATGGCACGAGAAGAACGTGAAGCATTGGAAGCCCAGGACAAAAAGCGCGAAGCTCTGAACAGTCTTGAGAAACAACTTGCGGCACACGAGGCACAGAGGGCAGAGGCCAAGCGACAGAAAGAGGACGAGAAGCAACTGCTGGTCAGTCTTTACATCTGTACCAAGTTTAGTCAGGACATACATAACACAGAGACACCTGCAGCTGGACGATTACGGCGATGATCGGTGTCCTACTTGATTGACACCAACCTGTAATTTGACGAAGCACACACACACTACGTCTCACTCATACAAACTCAGTAATTTGTACTGTCCCGAACCCTCTGCAGCACTGCTTACATCAGGCTGTGAATCACTTCAGATATATACATAGAGCGAGTTAACGACCAATCTCTCCATGTCTCTCCTTTAACCATGTGTTAGTGTGTCTTTAAACCTTTGACTCCTGCGCCCTATCTACCAGCTACAAAAACGCGATCCTTTAATTTCCTCACTCTATCCACCAACTTCTTGCATGTGTGACACTGTAGAATGCTGGTGGACAGGGTGCCGGAGTCAGAGGGTTAAGTGTACAGTGTAGAGTATAAGTCTTAAGTATATAGTGAGCAGTAAAGACCTATGGACTAATTTTTTTTAGTTTTGCTTTTAAGCTCGCATCCTAACCAAGATGACACTGTGATACAAGGTACTGAAGATCAAATTTATTCACCAGCAAAACAGCAACAAATTCAGTTAGACAAGCATAAAAAAGTATACGTGTACATTAACAAGCTGGATTAGCACACTGATCTTATCTGTAATGCTTTCTTCGCCTCTCACTCTGGGCCCAAGGTGCCCAGTAAAAGTAAGCTAACGGACTTTCTAGAATTTCACAGAACACACGTTGAAAGAAACGTACTGTAATTATAAATTATCATGTACACAGGTGTATTTTATCCTAGAATTATACAGAAAAACACAAAACAATCTATACTAACCCATATCACTTGAACAGCGTGAATTTTCAACGATTCCTTCTAGAACCCTACAGAAGAACGTGACACATATGATACTGTAAGTTTAAAACGTGAGCAGTGTGTAATTCACACTTTTTCATTCTAGAATCTTATAGAAGACCATGACTAAGTTTGAAATGTGAACACAATGAACTATTCACAGGAGTCACTTAATTCTAGAATTTTACAAAAAGACATCGATGAGAACAGAAGGCACTGGACCAAACCCAATACGTACGAAACGAGCATTTACGTCATTTCACGTTCTAGGCACGTTTAGGC
This sequence comes from Monoplex corrugatus, assembly GCA_030674185.1. Lineage (NCBI taxonomy): Eukaryota > Metazoa > Mollusca > Gastropoda > Littorinimorpha > Ranellidae > Monoplex > Monoplex corrugatus. The sequence goes on along the minus strand of JAPXFY010000013.1, from coordinate 77,645,501 downwards.
TCTTTAAGAAACCCGGAAGAGTCCAAATAACAGAACATGCAACGCTCTTCATTTTGAAATTATCAAGTTGAAACTTCTGTTTTGGAGTTATATTGTAACATAGTGTCTATATAAAATAAGTGGTCAACATAACAATGTTGCAGTTATTGTCCTTCTTCATCTTACTCTATCTCTCCCTCTCCACGTACACATTTTAAGCCAACATACTGACTCTTTAAGTACAGGCCTATAGTTCAAGTTTGCCAACTATTTTATCTCTAAAAGTGAAATGTAAATGAGCCCATCATATCATAACCTAATAATGCCATTTGTAGTAGTACATGTATATTACATGAACATTTAACAAGAAAATCTCTTTATGTTATTATTATTCTTAAAACACTAACCGCGGCAAGCACGTAAGCACACACACATGCATTGGCGGCCACACATAGACACGCACACCCTCTAAACCTAGAGACAGGTCCTTATCACTCATTGATATTCATTGTTTGTTCAGTAAACCAGTAGACATGTACGTGCATGATATTTATCCTTGTGCAGGTGGTTTTGTATTCATAAAAACAGAAGCATGTTTACAATGGGGGTAATTCTAAACGGTTTGCTAAGACGTTCGACGTCCTTGGACATTTTTTAGACACACGAACGAACACACACACACACACACGCACGCACGCACGCACGCACGCACGCACGCACGCACGCACGCACGCACGCACGCACACACATACTCACACACACACACACACACTCTCTCTCTTTCTATCCTCTCTCTCTCTCTCTCTCTCTCTTCCTCTCTCTCCTCCTCTCTCCCCCTCTCTCTCTTTCTCTCTCTCTCGCCTTGTTTTTCAACTTGCAGAAAGAACAAGACGCACTACAAAAGAAGGAAGATGCAATGGCGGAGGAGGAGAAACGGCGGCAGCAACATGAGACCCGCGACATGCTGGAGCTGAACATGAGGATAAAGAACAAGAAAAAAGTGCGGGAGGAGCAAGAACAGCTGGCCTTTGATTTGAAAATGCTGGAGAAACACCTAGAAGAGACCCAAAACGAAGCCAGGGAACAGCTGCAGCGTAAGGTTGGTACACTGTACAGAGTGGGCTGTATTTAGTGAGGGGGGGGGGGAGGCTTGTGTATGCACATGCACGAGTGCAAGCATGTATTAGTGTGTGTGTGTTAGTGTTAGTGTTAGTGTGTGTGTTAGTGTTAGTGTTAGTGTTAGTGTTGTGTGTGTGTGTGCGCGCGCGTGTGTGTGTGTGTGTGTGTGTGTGTTTCAGCTTTGAGGTTAGGGTATTACCGTGTTTTATATGCTTATGTGTTTTCTGTAAAAAAAAACTGATAGAAAGCCTACCCTCATGCATATATCAAAACGTTGATTAAGCTATACTGATAGTTGTCCCCGAGTGCCATGAACCTTAAGACCACGTTTGCAGTCCTTATGTTTTCGTTTCTAAAGTAGTGCCTGTTGGATTCTTTCCCAGCACCAGTATCCTGCAGAAGTCCTTTCAAATGTGGCTTTCCTTAATACGGGATACATGACCCACAAATGTTGGAAGATGCACGTGAACAGGACAGACAATGCCGTCTTCCTAAGAAATGCTACAGACGTGCCTCAGTCAGCTGTAGTTATAAAGGTCTTATTTCACTGCCCTAGAGGAGAATGCCCTCTGCATTAGAGGAACACAGATTATATGCTGGCTTTATAGACTTGAGGACTGTTTCTCGTTTGCAAGCACGCTAGTGCACAAGCGGTGAGATAGCGAGTGGCGACGACCAAAAAATAGTGTTTAATGAAATGGTTGCGGGACGGGGGTAGATTTTAACAGATCACTGTAGCAAGAAACTCTGGTGAAAGCTGGACAGCAGAAAGTCCTCAGAGGAGAAGCGACACACCCTTCCCATTTCCCCTCCCCCCTGTGGATATCATCTTTTCCTCCCGGAAAGATTTTTCAATTCTACCTTGGCTGCACAGCGAATACCTCGCCTTTCTTGCGTTGAGATGGAACAAAGAAACGTATTATTCTAGCGTGTCTTGTGAGAAACTCGCCTATGTAGCATGAAGGAAACGGATCTCTGGCCTTTCATCATCATCAGGTGCCCTGCTGTATGGCGTTGGCGATCATGGACTTCCATCCATCTCTATCTCTCGTTGCCCCTAGCATCTTCCCCACTCTCCTTATCCCCAGCCACTCTGCAAGTCCGTCCAGCATTCTCTCCCTGGGTCTACCTGGTGCTCTCTTTCCCTCCAGCTTTGTTGTGACCAGGTGCTCCAATTCCCCTTTCCTCATAAAATGGCCTATAAATGTTGCCTGTCTTTTCCTAATCTTCCTTACGAGTGATCTGCTTCTGTCTGCCTCCATCAAGACTGTCTCGTTTGTTTTCTTTGCTGTCCATGGAACTCTCAACATTCTTCTTAGAAACCACATCTCGGCTGCCTGAATCTTGCTCTGACTTTGGGTTTAATTTTGGTCGCAGTAGCTGGCTGACGGTCTGGTGTCACCTGCGCCGCATGACAGTCCCTACCGGACGAAGGTGCTCCACAGGAGCACCTATTGACGTCGTTAACTTTCTTCTTCATCTTTCTTTTGTCCATGGTTTTCCTGGGGAAAACTACGATGGTGGTTTCCCCTTGCCTTCCATCGTTTTTTTTTCAGGGTTAACTCCCTTAGCCTTACTCTCTCCCGAGATGTCCACAAGGCAGTGGAGCTATTTACCCATAGCTTGGGGATCTGGTTCGTGGGCACCAGGGCATATCCACACGCCGGTGGGCCAGCATGCCGCACGTCTAGGGGCCAGACCTCCTCCGAGTCCTACGAGATTTAGCCTGAGTCCGTGAGGTGCTCAGTTACCGCCTGTCGCCACGAGGAGGCACAACGTAGGGCTTGCGGATGGAGAGGCTGCTAGCCAGCGGTGTAGGCTGTGAAAGTGAGAGGTGACAAGCACTCAGTCACTAGTCACTAGTCACTCTGGCCTTTAGTGTAGTCATTCACTTTACTTTTGGATCGCACTGCTGACAGTCTTGGAGAGTGCAGTGAAAGCCTGTCGTAGTGATGCGCATATTGAGATGTGGCTGAAAGAAGAGGTTGTTGGAGATATTGTTCACAGGTATATCAGCTCGTGGACGGCTCTGGGCTCTTAGTCCCTGGTGTTCAGTGAAGAAGTAATGGAGGTTTTCGGAGCACAACAAACACACAAACACCCAGGTAGTCAATCTTTCTATGTTTAATTATGTATCTCTGCTTTCCATTACTGTGCCGATGTGTGGATGTTGATGACTACACAGCACATGTACAGCTTATCTGTGTTTCAGGTGGAGCTACGTGAAGAGGACAAGCGCTACAGAGAACATCTGGCTCAGCAGAGGGAAGAAGAAAAGCAGAAGGAGCACGAGCTGGAGGAAATGATGAAGCAACAAATAGATGCCGATTGGGAGAAACGAGATGATTCCTGGCGCACAGAGCGCCGTATGCGTCTTATGCTGCTGGAAGACACGATTGCCGGCCGTAATCGTCAGATTCAAGAGAGATGTAAGTAATGGTGCTGTTTGAAATTGCTGACTCTGTGTGTGTGTGTGTGTGTGTGTGTGTGTGTGTGTGTGTGTGTGTGTCTGTGAACTCAGAATGTAATTTATTTGTCATAAAAATCCAAGTTAGGGCTACACGATGGATTGGTTGGGACATGTTGACATAACAGCCAATGATTTCAGCGATCATTAATTTTATATTTCATGTTATGATCATCATCAGTGGGAATGTGTATGTATGAGCGCCTAAGAATCTTTCAGTTTTTCCAAATGCATGCAAAATCATATATATATATTCTACAACAGGTAAATCTTTAAGTAAATCACTTGGATTTAGCATAACAGATTTAAAGCCGTCGATTATTGAAGATATATATTTTTCCTGAAACTTTTTCATCAATTTCAGTTTTGTTGTTTCGTATCTAAGTGAGTTATCCAGAAAATGAAGTTCATCTTCAATCATATCATCAGCCGTGCATTTTCTGTCTTCTATTGGAATGTTTGTGTTTCTGCTTCATTTAATCTGTGACTCATGTATACTGACTCAGAGTCTGTTTATTGCTTTTCTGTGATCAGCTTGAACAATATCTGTTAGATAAGTTTCCAAAGGTTACTTGGTTGTTATCTTATAAAAAAGTCATCTTGTTTGTTTACAGTTATGGAAACGGATACACATGTACTCAGATAGTTTTTTTTTCTTGCATATTCCAGTTTTTGTTTATTCAAAGTTGATTCTCCAGTAACATGGAGACTTTTTTCTATGAAATCAAAGCAGGATTTCGTATGCGTCTGTTTTGTACCATTTTAGTTTGTATATCAATTTGACATAAGATGTATTGTCTGATTCTACAACGTGTAACTAGAATCCTAGTACTTGACATATAATTTGTGCACGGTAGGAGTCGTCCTGATTCATCCAGTATTGGCAGATTCGTGATTTTTGTTATTTACTCCACATGACTGTTTAGAGTTTTCTACAGGTACGTTTTTCACGTGGTTACTGATACGACACACGCTTTTGGAATAGTGCCTTGAGTATGGAATTCTGTTTATTGTCACCAGGATCTTCTGCATAAGGGAGCTATATTTCAGCGCCATAAGTTGCTATACAACGATGACTTTGTCATGTTGATGCATCATTATATCTAGTCTCAGTTCTGATTGTTTGGTGGATCTTTTGGGAGCATGGATTGTCTGGGTTTTTTTGTTGTTGTTTTTTTTCGCCAGATTTTCTTGTGCATATATAAAGTTGCTATTCTTATAGAAAATAATTCCAAGGTAACTCGTGTGGTTTGTGTAGTATAAGAACTTGCGTAAAAGAGCTACTTTGGAGTCGGCTTTAATAAAGATTAATGCTTTTTTTTTCTTAGACTGATTCTTATTCCACATTTCTTGCAGTAGTTACGGAGTTTGTCCAGCTTAGTTAGCAATACTATTTTACTAGTTGGAAGAATCACCGAAGACAGTTTATTCTATTGAAGACAGATCTTTATCAAGTTTCGATCATAGGTCGTTCCCCAGAAGCGTGAATTTGTAGCATGACTGCACATGACCAGACCAAGTGAGTAATGGCGACTAGAAATGTCAGCGTGTTTCAGTGAAGGTTTGTCAGCCATTATTTGAAGGAGTGTGCCAAGTTTGGGTATGGGGAGTGGGGAGTGGGAGCACAGTAATATAAGGTATATCACGACAAGGAACATTAAGCGGACACTTCGGACCGGGTGGGCAAAACAAGTCTCAAATAGTGGTTTACAACAAAAACAAACAAACGGTCAAGCCATATCCATAAATCCCTTGTTATGATAAACATTACTTTGTTAATTGCAACCCCGTATGGGGGCAATCCAGTTCAAGGCAAATCATGATTACCCCTCCAATACCACCACCTCTTTCTTTTTCTTTGTTTTGTTCTCCTGCGTTTCAGTGTTTGTATAAAGGTTGAATCAGGTTAAACAGGAAACACTTCAGAATTAATTGATGGTTTATTTTCATCTTATCAGACTTTGTGGCCGGCAATTGGGTCGTATGCATAAAATTATGAAATAGAAACTTTTGACTGATTCCATATTTCCACAAAATTTTGAACAGATACATCCATAAATAAATGAAACATCATGCAACGATGCCTTCACAGGCCTGACCTTTGACCCCTAATACATTTTGTTAAAAATCATTCGAGAAACAACACGGAACGTTTTGCTGACACACTTGGATTTTGCACACACGCAGACACACACACACACACACACGTACATACACACACAGGCACATACACACGTACATACACACACAGGCACACACACACAGGCACACACACACACTTACATACGCACACATGTACATACGCAGGCACACACACGTACACACACACAGGCACACACACACACACACGTATATACACACACAGTACAGGCACACACACACGTACACACACGTATTTACACACACAGGCACACACACACGTACATACACACACAGGCACACACACACACACACACGTACACACACGTACATATACACACAGGCACACACACACACCACACACACACACACACACGTACATACACACGCGCGCACACAAATACACACACATACACACACTCAGATACACATATACATATGCACATAGCATAGGCACATGCACACGCATACACACACGCATGCATGCATGCACATACTCACAAACTCACAAGCACATTGCCCCTTCGGTCGATATGACATGATCATCCTCTCACCCTCTTTCTTTGTTTTTCAAACTATAACAGCCAGTCATGTCCCCTTTACAGTGGCACAGAAAACTATAACAGCCAGTCATGTTCCCTTTACTGTGGCACAGAAAACTATAACAGCCAGTCATGTTCCCTTTACTGTGGCACAGAAAACTATAACAGCCAGTCATGTTCCCTTTACAGTGGCACAGAAAACTATAACAGCCAGTCATGTTCCCTTTACAGTGGCACAGAAAACTATAACAGCCAGTCATGTTCCCTTTACAGTGGCACAGAAAACTATAACAGCCAGTCATGTTCCCTTTACAGTGGCACAGAAAACTATAACAGCCAGTCATGTTCCCTTTACAGTGGCACAGAAAACTATAACAGCCAGTCATGTTCCCTTTACAGTGGCACAGAAAACTATAACAGCCAGTCATGTTCCCTTTACAGTGGCACAGAAAACTATAACAGCCAGTCATGTTCCCTTTACAGTGGCACAGAAAACTATAACAGCCAGTCATGTTCCCTTTACTGTGGCACAGAAAACTATAACAGCCAGTCATGTTCCCTTTACTGTGGCACAGAAAACTATAACAGCCAGTCATGTTCCCTTTACAGTGGCACAGAAAACTATAACAGCCAGTCATGTTCCCTTTACAGTGGCACAGAAAACTATAACAGCCAGTCATGTTCCCTTTACAGTGGCACAGAAAACTATAACAGCCAGTCATGTTCCCTTTACAGTGGCACAGAAAACTATAACAGCCAGTCATGTTCCCTTTACAGTGGCACAGAAAACTATAACAGCCAGTCATGTTCCCTTTACAGTGGCACAGAAAACTATAACAGCCACTCATGTCCCTTTACAGTGGCACAGAAAACTATAACAGCCAGTCATGTTCCCTTTACAGTGGCACAGAAAACTATAACAGCCAGTCATGTTCCCTTTACAGTGGCACAGAAAACTATAACAGCCAGTCATGTTCCCTTTACAGTGGCACAGAAAACTATAACAGCCAGTCATGTCCCCTTTACAGTGGCACAGAAAACTATAACAGCCAGTCATGTTCCCTTTACAGTGGCACAGAAAACTATAACAGCCAGTCATGTCCCTTTACAGTGGCACAGAAAACTATAACAGCCAGTCATGTCCCTTTACAGTGGCACAGAAAACTATAACAGCCAGTCATGTCCCTTTACAGTGGCACAGAAAACTATAACAGCCAGTCATGTTCCCTTTACAGTGGCACAGAAAACTATAACAGCCAGTCATGTTCCCTTTACAGTGGCACAGAAAACTATAACAGCCAGTCATGTTCCCTTTACAGTGGCACAGAAAACTATAACAGCCAGTCATGTCCCTTTACAGTGGCACAGAAAACTATAACAGCCAGTCATGTTCCCTTTACAGTGGCACAGAAAACTATAACAGCCAGTCATGTCCCTTTACAGTGGCACAGAAAACTATAACAGCCAGTCATGTCCCCTTTACAGTGGCACAGAAAACTATAACAGCCAGTCATGTTCCCTTTACAGTGGCACAGAAAACTATAACAGCCAGTCATGTTCCCTTTACAGTGGCACAGAAAACTATAACAGCCAGTCATGTTCCCTTTACAGTGGCACAGAAAACTATAACAGCCAGTCATGTTCCCTTTACTGTGGCACAGAAAACTATAACAGCCAGTCATGTCCCTTTACAGTGGCACAGAAAACTATAACAGCCAGTCATGTTCCCTTTACAGTGGCACAGAAAACTATAACAGCCAGTCATGTTCCCTTTACAGTGGCACAGAAAACTATAACAGCCAGTCATGTTCCCTTTACAGTGGCACAGAAAACTATAACAGCCAGTCATGTTCCCTTTACAGTGGCACAGAAAACTATAACAGCCAGTCATGTTCCCTTTACAGTGGCACAGAAAACTATAAACAGCCAGTCTGTTCCCTTTACAGTGGCACAGAAAACTATAACAGCCAGTCATGTTCCCTTTACAGTGGCACAGAAAACTATAACAGCCAGTCATGTTCCCTTTACGTGGCACAGAAAACTATAACAGCCAGTCTGTTCCCTTTACAGTGGACAGAAAACTTAACAGCCAGTCAGTTCCCTTTACAGTGGCACAGAAAACTATAACAGCCAGTCAGTCCTTTACAGTGGCACAGAAAACTATAACAGCAGTCAGTTCCCTTACAGTGGCACAGAAAACTATAACAGCCAGTCATTTCCCTTTACAGTGGCACAGAAAACTATAACAGCCAGTCAGTCCTTTACAGTGGCACAGAAAACTATAACAGCCAGTCATGTTCCCTTACAGTGGCACAGAAAACTATAACAGCCAGTCATGTCCCTTTACAGTGGCACAGAAAACTATAACAGCCAGTCATGTCCCTTTACAGTGGCACAGAAAACATAACAGCCACATGTCCCCTTTACAGTGGCACAGAAAACTAAAACAGCCAGTCATGTCCCTTTACAGTGGCACAGAAAACTATAACAGCCAGTCATGTCCCTTTACAGTGGCACAGAAAACTATAACAGCAGTCATGTCCCTTTACAGTGGCACAGAAAACTATAACAGCAGTCAGTCCTTTACAGTGGCACAGAAAACTATAACAGCCAGTCATGTCCCTTTACAGTGCACAGAAAACTATAACAGCCAGTCATGTCCCTTTACAGTGCACAGAAAACTATAACAGCCAGTCATGTCCCTTTACAGTGGCACAGAAAACTATAACAGCCAGTCATGTTCCCTTTACAGTGGCACAGAAAACTATAACAGCCAGTCATGTCCCTTTACAGTGCACAGAAAACTATAACAGCCAGTCATGTCCCTTTACAGTGGCACAGAAAACTATAACAGCCAGTCATGTCCCTTTACAGTGGCACAGAAAATATAACAGCCAGTCATGTCCCTTTACAGTGGCACAGAAAACTAACAGCCAGTCATTCCCCTTTACAGTGGCACAGAAAACATAACAGCCAGTCATGTCCCCTTTACAGTGGCACAGAAAACTATAACAGCCGTCATGTCCCTTTACAGTGGCACAGAAAACTATAACACCAGTCATGTCCCTTACAGTGGCACAGAAAACTATAACAGCCAGTCATGTTCCCTTTACGTGGCACAGAAAACTATAACAGCCAGTCATGTCCTTTACAGTGGCACAGAAAACTAAACAGCCATCATGTTCCCTTTCGTGGCACAGAAAACTATAACAGCCAGTCATGTCCCTTTACGTGGCACAGAAAACTATAACAGCCATCATGTTCCCTTTACGTGGCACAGAAAACTATAACAGCCAGTCTGTTCCCTTTACAGTGGCACAGAAAACTATAACAGCCAGTCATGTTCCCTTTACAGTGGCACAGAAAACATACAGCCTCATGTTCCCTACAGTGCACAGAAAACTAAACCATCATTCCTCATGCCAGAAACATACACCATCATGTCCTTCGGGCACAGAACTATACCCGTATGTCCTTAAGCACGAACAACACTATTCCTACGGCACAGAACATACACAATTCCTTACGGCAAGAACTTAACACTTGTCTTTCGTGAAGAAACAAACCCATGTCCTTCTGCAGAAAACTATACACTCTGTCCTCTGGCCAAACAACACACTGTCCTTAGTGGCCAGAAACTTAACACCACATCCCTTTATGGCACAAAACTACACCTCGTCCTACAGGCAGAACTATAACCGTCATCCTTACAGTGCAAAAAACTTAACACATCAGTCCTTTAGTGCAAGAAAACTATAACCCAGTCTGTCTTACAGTGCACAGAACTTAACACAGTCATGTCCTTTACAGTGCAAGAACATACACTCTGTCCTTTAAGTGCAGAACATACACCTCATGTTCCTTACAGTGGCACAAACTATAACAGCACCTTCATGGCCAGAAACATAACACAGCTCCTTTACAGCGAAAATAACCAGCATGTCCTTACATACAGAACATAACACTTCCTACAGTGCACAGAACTATAACTCTTCCTACGGGCACAGAACTATACAGCATCATCCTTACATGGCACAGAAACTTAACACATCATGTCTTTACGTGGCAGAAACTATAACACCATCAGCCTTTCGGGCCAGAAACTATACAGCCTTGTCCTTACGGGCACAGAAAACTATAAGCCAGTCTGTCCTTAGGCACAAAACTATACGCAGTCATGTCCTTACATGGCCAGAAAACTATAACATCTGTTCCCTTACAGTGCACAAACTATAAGCCAGCATCCTTTAGTGGAGAAAAACAGCGTCTGTCCTTTAATCACAAAACATAACACCATCATTCCTACAGTGGACAGAAACAAAAGCCATATTCCTTCAGGCAAGAAACTATACACCACATGTCCTTACTGGCACAGAAAACTAAACACCTCTCCTTACGTGGAGAACTTAACGCCTAGTCCCTTACGGCAAAAACTATAACAGCCAGCATGCCTTACAGTGCACAGAACAACAGCACTCCTGCCGAACATAACACGTCCTACAGGCAGAAACTACAGCGTCCCTTGTCCTTACATGGAGAAACTAAACGCTCATGTCCTTTACAGGGCACAAAACTATAACCATATGTCCTTTACAGTGCAAGAAACTAAACAGCAGTCATGTCCTTACTGCCAGAACTATAAGCGTCTGTCCTTCGTGGACAAACTAAGATGTCCTCGCAAAAACTAACACAGTCTGTCCTTACGTGCAAGAAATTAACACGTTGTCTTTAGGGACAGAAATACAGCGTCAGTCCTTACGTGGCACAGAAACTAAAGCGTCCTTCGTGCACAGAACTTAACCATCAGTCCCTTCAGTGCAGAAAACATAACACTGTCTTACATGCAAGAACTAACGCAGTATTCCTTAGTGCACAGAAAACTATACACATCATTCCTTCAGTGCAGAAACTATACAGCTCAGTTCCTTCAGTGACAGAACTAAACACATCATGTTTAGTGCACAAACTTAAGCTTGTCCTTTAAGTGACAGAACTAAACACCATCATGTCTTTACTGGCACAGAAACTTAACACAGTTGTCCTTCGTGGCACAGAAACTACAGCATCAGTTCTACAGGCACAGAAACTAACACATATTCTTACAGTGGCACAGAAACTATAACACATCTGCCCTTAGTGGCACAGAATAAACAGCTCTCCCTTACAGTGGCACAGAAACATAACGCCATCAGTCCTTTCAGTGGCACGAACTAAGCCAGTCCTTACATGAAAAACAAACACACGTCTTCAGTGCACAGAATAACCCGTCTTGTGGACAGAAACTATAACACCGTGTCCTTTAGTGCACAGAAATACACAGTCAGTCTACGTGGCAAGAAACTATAACACGTATGTCTTACAGGCAGAAAACTTAAGCATATTCTTAGTGACAGAAACTATAGCCAGTATGTTCCCTTTACAGTGGCACAGAAAACTATAACAGCCAGTCATGTTCCCTTTACGTGGCACAGAAAACTATAACAGCCAGTCATGTTCCCTTTACAGTGGCACAGAAAACTATAACAGCCAGTCATGTTCCCTTTACAGTGGCACAGAAAACTATAACAGCCAGTCATGTTCCCTTTACAGTGGCACAGAAAACTATAACAGCCAGTCATGTTCCCTTTACAGTGGCACAGAAAACTATAACAGCCAGTCATGTTCCCTTTACAGTGGCACAGAAAACTATAACAGCCAGTCAGTTCCCTTTACAGTGGCACAGAAAACTATAACAGCCAGTCATGTTCCCTTTACAGTGGCACAGAAAACTATAACAGCCAGTCATGTTCCCTTTACAGTGGCACAGAAAACTATAACAGCCAGTCATGTTCCCTTTACAGTGGCACAGAAAACTATAACAGCCAGTCATGTTCCCTTTACAGTGGCACAGAAAACTATAACAGCCAGTCATGTTCCCTTTACAGTGGCACAGAAAACTATAACAGCCAGTCATGTTCCCTTTACAGTGGCACAGAAAACTATAACAGCCAGTCATGTTCCCTTTACAGTGGCACAGAAAACTATAACAGCCAGTCATGTCCCCTTTACAGTGGCACAGAAAACTATAACATCCAGTCATGTCCCTTTACAGTGGCACAGAAAACTATAACAGTCAGTCATGTCCCCTTTACAGTGGCACAAAAACTATAACAGCAGTCATGTCCCCTTTACAGTGGCACAGAAAACTATAACAGTCAGTCATGTCCCCTTTACAGTGGCACAGAAAACTATAACAGCCAGTCATGTTCCCTTTACAGTGGCACAGAAAACTATAACAGCCAGTCATGTTCCCTTTACAGTGGCACAGAAAACTATAACAGCCATCATGTCCCCTTTACAGTGGCACAGAAAACTATAACAGCCAGTCATGTCCCCTTTACAGTGGCACAGAAAACTATAACAGCCAGTCATGTCCCCTTTACAGTGGCACAGAAAACTATAACAGCCAGTCATGTCCCTTTACAGTGGCACAGAAAACTATAACAGCCAGTCATGTCCCTTTACAGTGGCACAGAAAACTATAACAGCCAGTCATGTCCCTTTACAGTGGCACAGAAAACTATAACAGCCAGTCATGTCCCCTTTACAGTGGCACAGAAAACTATAACAGCCAGTCATGTCCCCTTTACAGTGGCACAGAAAACTATAACAGCCAGTCATGTCCCCTTTACAGTGGCACAGAAAACTATAACAGCCAGTCATGTTCCCTTTACAGTGGCACAGAAAACTATAACAGCCAGTCATGTTCCCTTTACAGTGGCACAGAAAACTATAACAGCCAGTCATGTTCCCTTTACAGTGGCACAGAAAACTATAACAACCAGTCATGTTCCCTTTACTGTGGCACAGAAAACTATAACAGCCAGTCATGTTCCCTTTACAGTGGCACAGAAAACTATAACAACCAGTCATGTTCCCTTTACAGTGGCACAGAAAACTATAACAGCCAGTTATGTTCCCTTTACAGTGGCACAGAAAACTATAACAGCCAGTCATGTTCCCTTTACTGTGGCACAGAAAACTATAACAGCCAGTCATGTTCCCTTTACAGTGGCACAGAAAACTATAACAGCCAGTCATGTTCCCTTTACAGTGGCACAGAAAACTATAACAGCCAGTCATGTTCCCTTTACAGTGGCACAGAAAACTATAAACAACCAGTCATGTTCCCTTTACAGTGGCACAGAAAACTATAACAGCCAGTCATGTCCCTTTACTGTGGCACAGAAAACTATAACAACCAGTCATGTTCCCTTTACAGTGGCACAGAAAACTATAACAGCCAGTCATGTTCCCTTTACAGTGGCACAGAAAACTATAACAGCCAGTCATGTCCCCTTTACAGTGGCACAGAAAACTATAACAGCCAGTCATATTCCCTTTACAGTGGCACAGAAAACTATAACACCAGTCATGTTCCCTTTACTGTGGCACAGAAAACTATAACAGCCAGTCATGTTCCCTTTACAGTGGCAAAGAAAACTATAACAGCCAGTCATGTTCCCTTTACAGTGGCACAGAAAACTATAACAGCCAGTGATGTTCCCTTTACAGTGGCACAGAAAACTATAACAGCCAGTCATGTTCCCTTTACAGTGGCACAGAAAACTATAACAACCAGTCATGTTCCCTTTACAGTGGCACAGAAAACTATAACAGCCAGTCATGTTCCCTTTACTGTGGCACAGAAAACTATAACAGCCAGTCATGTTCCCTTTACTGTGGCACAGAAAACTATAACAGCCAGTCATGTTCCCTTTACTGTGGCACAGAAAACTATAACAGCCAGTCATGTTCCCTTTACAGTGGCACAGAAAACTATAACAGCCAGTCATGTTCCCTTTACAGTGGCACAGAAAACTATAACAACCAGTCATGTTCCCTTTACAGTGGCACAGAAAACTATAACAGCCAGTCATGTTCCCTTTACAGTGGCACAGAAAACTATAACAGCCAGTCATGTCCCCTTTACAGTGGCACAGAAAGCGCAACGTCAGGCAGAAAAAGAAATAGAGAGTGGGGAAATCTGCGACGCCATTGAGGAACTACGTCAGTATGATGCTCAGATGGCCGCCAAACGTCGGGCGAACAACGTGAGCTACCAAAACGATCTTCAAGGTCAGATCAGTTACAACAACCAGATGCGAGATGAGGAGCATCATAAACGTGAGTACGAGAACCTGATGTGTTTGCAGGCTGAGCTGGAGTACCGAGAAAAACTGAAGCAGACTCTTGAAAACCCGGTATATGAGAAACTCCACCCTATCCGACGAGCCATGCACAATCAGGAAAAAATTGTGTGAGCCGGTTGATGTCTTGCTTTCTTTTCTTTTTTGCCTGACTGTTTTGGCAATTATCGAGACGGAGACTACTCACCAGCAAAGAAGTCATATCCTAGTGTGTTCGCCAATGAAAAAAAGCCCTGGCTACACTATGATACCATAATTATGTTCACTGGCACAGAAGTCCTCACAGTTTACAGTAATTGATAAAGAAGACATTGCAATCTACGAGGTAATATATGATCATTTTACAGTCAATCCACGAAATCAAGGAACGGCCTTTAATCTCATTTATACATTTTTACTAATTGCATGAAACTGAGTGGAAATCTTGGAAGCAAGATTTGGATGTTAGGTCTAATTGAATGTATTCTTTCTCATCGTATTTTTAATGCAATATGCAATTTCTGATAAATCAAGAAAATGGGGTGCCCTCAAATGTAATCCTGTTTCAAGATATGATGATTCAGCTTTCAGCTCATGTACCAAATTCCTTGTTAGAAAGATCTGATTTTGCTCTCCTTTCAGGTGCACACCGATGCAGTAAGATTCTCTCTTGTTATATGCTATTAGCTGGTATATATTCTAGAATAAAGTAAGGCTTTATATAAAAAAAAGCAAAAAAGCTGAAGCTTGATTCATGTAAAGAAGAAGCGTACTTTTTAAAAAACAATATTTATCGTCCATCACTTGTTTTTTAAATGTATAGTTAACACCACGGTTTTACAATAAATTTCATCTTGAAGTTTTTGTTGTGATCCATTTTATTGGTGCTGACTGTCTTTCCTGTCGGGTTGGTTTCTGTCTGTTTAATGATTGTTTTGTAATGGCGTAGGATGAGAGAGACAGTTTACACAGCAACTTACACGTAATTAACTATGAAACATAAGAAAGGGAGGAGTATTAATAGTGTGACTTGGCTTATTTTGTGTGTGTATCTGTGTTTTTGTTTTTGTTTGTGTATTTGAGGTTTCTGAGAGGGAGATAATTTCATGTTTTTATGTTGATGATCTATTCTGTCTTTTCTTTTCTTTGGCAGGGGGTGGTGTGTAGGAGGGTCTAGTTAGCTCTTATGTAATTCAGGCCACTGAATTGACTCTATGGCCGTCTGGATCTTTTGAACACTTGTTTTTACAGCCCGCGTAAGTTCAAATCAAAATGACCAAATTTCAAGGTCACATTTGAAATTCTTCTTTTTGTCAAGAAAAAGAAACACGACTCTTGACGTTAAGGGATATAACAAACTGATTACTTATTTCTCAGTCAGTAATTTTGCATTTCTGTAGATGTGTTTGGCTTTGTTTTCTGCTTTTTTATCGTAAAAAAAAAGACAGACTGATTTGAACGTCTTTTTTAAAAATCACATTTTAGTGATACTTTACTCACAGGGCAAGAGGTAACAAAAACTTAAAATTATAATGACCCATTTTTATTATGCATGTGTATTACTGATTGATTTATTGATTCCTGTTACTCAACGAAATGCTTGCTGTCAGAGAAATAAAACTGTTGCCATTTTGTTTTGCACTGTTGTGTTCTTTGTAACGATTTATGTTGAGATAGAATAAGTAGGACCTGTATGTGAAATGTGTATAGAACATACTGTTCATTTTCCGTTTCCTCGATTTCCAGATTAATCAACAACAACAACAACAAAAAAAGAAAGAAAATAAAGCAGAGAAAAACGGAAAGAAAGAAAGAAAGAACGGAAAAGAAACAGTCAAGCTATTCTAACGATCACCCTTGTAATGCGTAAACTTCCTGCTTTCAGATTTTGTACTTCTCAAGATCTTTTGTGATTTTGTTCTTTGATAGGTATAAGACAGAACAAACTTGACATAAAGCAAAAACAACAATAAACCGTCACAATAGCAATAACAGAATTTAAATGTTATCAACAATAAACCGTCACAATAGCAATAACAGAATTTAATTGTTATCAGAAGTTCCCGAGAAAGCCCTGTGCGCACAACTTTCTCAAAAACTGCCGATATGGGCGTCATGACTTCCACACTGACGTATTTGCCACTCTACAACGGTCCATACCCCCCCCCCCCCACACACACACGCATGCTCGCACGCACGCACACACACATACACGCACACATACACGCACACACCACACACACACACACACACACACACACACACACACACACACACACACACACACACACACACACACACACACACACCATCATCACAAACGATTTATTGTTAGGT
>JAPXFY010000013.1:77623750-77626250 GCA_030674185.1 Monoplex corrugatus | reverse complement strand
AGAAAATATTATGCAAAGATTGACACTTATATCGGTTGTATTCTGATCCACTATGTGTGTGGTTTATTTTGCAGAAGAATTATGTACATTGTTCTTGGTTTTTGAAAAAGCAAAGCATAGCATAACATTTTAATACACGCATTCATTGATCTGCACATTGCTATAAATAATCGCAAGTTTTATTGAACCGCTTAGGTGATGCTGATACCAGTAGTGGCAGAATAAATAGATGAACATGGCGATGCCTTCAAAAAATATTTAAAACCTATTTGGAAATAAAATCAACAATATATTTTGCCGTTTTTTGTGCTCCGAGGTCAAAGATTCAGTTGTAAATATTAGCATGGGTATGACAATTTGACGACAGTGACAGGAGAAAGTGTAAGATTACTGTAATCCTCCCAAAATAAGAACAAATCAACCACAGTTTCTTTGTGTTTTCATTTTAGTCAATGCAGACTTGCAATGACTAACATTTCACATCTGAGTCAAAACATATTTCAGCAGAGATATTTTACCGGGTCTACAATATATAGTTGTGCGTTGTTTGGGTCATAAGTTCCTTCAAAAAAGAATGGATACGCATAATTTGTTTTAAAATACGTTCAATGATGAAGACAACGTTAAAAGGCGACAGAAAATATAGACATGTACATTACATGACTATTTCGTTTTTAAGATCAAAAGAAAACAAACTAATGAAAGTAAGTAAGTAAGCAGAGCATTGTTCGTTTAAACGAGAGTACGCCATGAACATATTTGGCATACTCTATCCAAATTTCTATAAAAGAAAGAAAAAGCACCATAGCCCAAGCACATATTTTACAAATGTTTATCTCAAAACGACCCAACAGGTGAATCCTTTCTAGCCGGATTTGCTGATGTGTATACCCCAAGTTCAAAAGACAGTATCCTCTTCGTCTCGATTAGCAATCGTCTGACCAATAGCTTCTGATTTTCTGCTTTTAAGTTTGTACATACTTGTGGACCAACTTACTTAGAGGTCTGTTTAAAACAATAACATTTGTGTAAATGTTTGCTTTTGTTCGGGCAGACTGGTGTGCAGACCATGTCGGTTGCGTATTGTTTTATTACAATCAGCAACCGTGAGAAAGCGCCGAAAATTTTGAAAGCTGATCTTGCTGACCTTCTTATATAATATAACACCACTGGAGCAAGGAAGCGTGTGAATGCGTCAAACTGATGACATCATCAGACCCAAGCTGAGCATTGTTGGAAGATGTCAAGATATCCGATGGGGCCAATATGCTGTAGATACCATGTCCAGAAGGGGTGACCAGAAGTCTATGTGAAGTGGCTAGAAGTGTGAGTGTTCTCGCTGGACAAGGAGGAAGAGGAGGACGAGTAGACACTGGTATCAGGGGGTGAGGTCAGGTGCTGAGGGGTGTCCTGCCGCCAGTGTTGTCTTCTCTGCACCAACAGCCTGTAGAGATGCACCAACTTGCATCATGTACTGCACTCATTGTACACATTATGTTTGTGTGAACAAACAGTTATTACTTAATAAGAAAAACAAGCTTGGATATGTGCTGTTTTTCTCACAGCATGTTTCCTTTTTTCTTTCTTTCTTTTTTTTTAGAAATAAAAGCAGTCTAGAACCTTGGAAGTGATTCTAGTACTCATGGATTATAATAAACATACATAAATAGATAAACAGACACATAGATAGATACGAAGACAAATAGATACGTAGATAGATAGAAACTTAAAAACGTAAATATAGATGAATAGAATATTGAAAACATTAAAACACATTGTACCCATTAATGGGATAGAAACATGAAAACACAAGTTCACAGATAAATATAAATTACTGGACCTCTATTAGACCCTTAGACCCTACTTATATACAAGCTATCAAACATAAAAGTGAAAATCATTCGTCGAAAATACACTAACAAAATTTGTAAAAGTAAGCAACGACAAAAAAATAAACAAAGGGGTGGGGGGTGGGGAGTGGAGGTGGTAGTAAGTTAGGACGAAATGCCCGGTGTATACATGTTTCACAAGTCAGACAAAGGACGAAATGCCCGGTGTATAAATGTTTCACAAGTCAGACAAAGGACGAAATGCCCGGTGTATAAATGTTTCACAAGTCAGACAGACAAAGGACGAAATGCCCGGTGTATAAATGTTTCACAAGTCAGACAGACAAAGGGACAAGCAAGTGGATAGATAAGAAAAGGTAAAGATTGTCTCACAACCCTCAGGTTGTAAAGGACTGAGTTAATAGAAACAAGATTTCTCGCTGCCAGCTTTGTGAGGGCGGTGCCCACATCTTCCTCACTGCCTGCCTTTCCTCAACCCCGGAGAGGTTCAGGTTCCGTAAACTGATGTGTGGATTGATGGCTGCAGGCATATGTTTTGCCCGTGTCGAACCTGTACAGTCAAACTGCCAGGTCGGAGTCTACCTCTCTGCCTGTCAGGTTTTAGACTGACACACAAACACACGTGACAAGTATGACAAATATGAACGAAC
>JAPXFY010000013.1:77558750-77618750 GCA_030674185.1 Monoplex corrugatus | reverse complement strand
ACCGCCAACCAAAAAGCCAGCAAGAAAGGCACAGAGGGCAAATGAAGATTCTCTACTGGATGCAGCCATCGTGGAACTTATCCATGATCACAGGGGGAAAAACGGAGAAAAACTGGAGAAATATAGTTTTCGAAACGTTCATTTTGGTGAATATGATATATTTTCCAGGGGTATTTCATTACGAATGGCAGAACTGCCCAACAAGACGCAGAGCTACCTGAAGTACTCTATTAAAAGTCTTTTGTACAACATCACAAATCCAGTGATTCCTGCATACCACTCATCCCTCTGCCTCACTCCTCATTGATATCAATGCCAGTCCACTATCCAACCCAGACAGCAATCTCAAACTTGACTATTTCCATCACAGCCTTTCATATATCCAATCCAGACAGCATTCTCCAACTTGATCCTATCTCCATCTCAGCCTTTCATATATCCAATCAGACAGAATTCTCCAACTTGATCCTATCTCCATCTCAGCCTTTCATATATTCAATCCAGACAGCATTCTCCAACTTGATCCTATCTCCATCTCAGCCTTTCATATATTCAATCCAGACAGCATTCTCCAACTTGATCTTATCTCCATCTCAGCCTTTCATATATTCAATCCAGACAGCATTCTCCAACTTGATCCTATCTCCATCTCAGCCTTTCATATATCCAATCCAGACAGCATTCTCCAACTTGATCTTATCTCCATCACAGCCTTTCATATATCCAATCCAGACAGCATTCTCCAACTTGATCTTATCTCCATCTCAGCCTTTCATATATCCAATCCAGACAGCATTCTCCAACTTGATCTTATCTCCATCTCAGCCTTTCATATATCCAATCCAGACAGCATTCTCCAACTTGATCCTATCTCCATCTCAGCCTTTCATATATCCAATCCAGACAGCATTCTCCAACTTGATCCTATCTCCATCTCAGCCTTTCATATATCCAATCCAGACAGAATTCTCCAACTTGATCTTATCTCCATCTCAGCCTTTCATATATCCAATCCAGACAGCATTCTCCAACTTGATCCTATCTCCATCTCAGCCTTTCATATATCCAATCCAGACAGCATTCTCCAACTTGATCCTATCTCCATCTCAGCCTTTCATATATCCAATCCAGACAGCATTCTCCAACTTGATCTTATCTCCATCTCAGCCTTTCATATATCCAATCCAGACAGCATTCTCCAACTTGATCTTATCTCCATCTCAGCCTTTCATATATCCAATCCAGACAGCATTCTCCAACTTGATCTTATCTCCATCTCAGCCTTTCATATATCCAATCCAGACACCATTCTCCAACTTGATCTTATCTCCATCTCAGCCTTTCATATATCCAATCCAGACAGCATTCTCCAACTTGATCCTATCTCCATCTCAGCCTTTCATATATCCAATCCAGACAGCATTCTCCAACTTGATCTTATCTCCATCTCAGCCTTTCATATATCCAATCCAGACAGCTTTCTCCAACTTGATCTTATCTCCATCACAGCCTTTCATATATCCAATCCAGGCAGCATTCTCCAACTTGATCCTATCTCTATCTCAGCCTTTCATATATCCAATCCAGACAGCATTCTCCAATTTGATCTTGATCCTATCTCCATCTCAGCCTTCCATGTATCAATTCAAACAGCAGCCTCAAACTTGCTTGACCCTACCTCATTTCCATACATACAACCCAGAAGCAATCTCACATCTGACCCTGCTTCCAACCCAGTCTATCACATACGCACCCCTGACAGGTATCCCAGGAAAGGACTTCAGATGTCATCGCTAATGCAATGAAATTATCTGAGATGTTAAAATGACTTTCTTTCTCGTTTAAGTTTGAAGCAGCACTGAAAACTAATAACTGTTGATTTGACTCTTAAATTTGATTTTGAAAGACGGCACTGAAAACAAACTGTTGATTTGACTGTTGATATTGATTTCTAAAGACAATATTGAAAACATTGCGTTGACTTCACTGTTAATTTTGATTTCGAAAGACAGTACAGAAAAAATTCCGGTGATCTGATTTTGATTTTGATTTCAAAAGAGAATACTGAAAAGACGCTATTGATTCGACTGTTAATTTTAGATTTTGTGTAAATTTTGATTTTGAAAGACGGTATTGAAATTACCGTTAATACTGTTAAATTAGACTGTCAGTTTTGATTTGAAGTTGTCGAATTTTGATTTGAAGTTGTCGAATTTTGATTTGAAGCTGACGCAACATGAAGTTGTTTTGATGCTCTCTCAGGTTGTGTTCTTAAACTTGTTTATAACATACTCATTCCAGTACAGAGAGTTACGGACAACAACAAAAGTTGTTATTCATTTTTATCAAGATGATTGTGAACTGGCAACTATGAAATATTTTTGTGTGTTTTGAAAAAGACAAGACAAACAGATTAGTTTTGTTCCTCCTCTATGTTTATTTCTGCCCCTCTAAAGTTTTCGTGCTCCTCATTTTACGTAATAAGATATTTTAAGACAAAATACAATACTTTTTGTGGACGAAGAATGCGCAGCAACACAACACAACACCAACAACACCAACAACAACAACACCAACAACAACACCAACACCAACACCACCACCACCACCACCACCACCACCACCACCACCACCAACAACAACAACAACAACACAACAATGAATGAATACCTGATAAACATCGCCAAGCGTTGTCTTGTGCACGACTTGTTGACAAACATAGTGTTTCACCAGGTCCCCTTCCACCACGGTACAACATTTGGGCAAACTGCTCCCTTGTCAGACGCATACATTTTTGAAACACCTCTCCACTTAATCCAAGCTGTCACCAGGTTGTGTTAGGCGTCCTGTTGCCGTCTTTTATTATTTTGCTCACCCCAAATCGATGTTTTCTTATTTTCTTTTCTTCCACACAATAAAACAGTAAGTAAAATTCTATCATTCTTTACTAAAACTGCTTCTTATGACAGTGCTGGCACCATTACACACACACACACACACACACACACACACACACACACACACACACACACACACACACACACACACACACACACACACACACACACACACACACACACACACATACACACACACACATTTACATATACATATACATATGAAACTGCTGCCTAGTATGCGAATTTCCCCGGTCCTTTTTTTGTTTCGCTCTTGCGCCTGTGGACCGCTGTACGTGGCGCATCGAATGAAACGCGTTGACTTTAGTCTAAAGGACCTATTCTCTATGTTCACAAGCCATGTTACGTACAGTAAGGAGAACGTCATCTTGGCAATAGATCAGACGTCTTAGACATTGTGTTTCTGATGTTTTGAGCAATATTTTCAAAGTTACATTATGGAATTAATTTCAGAAATGATCGGTTTATTGCATTAAGTGCTTATATATTGCTCCATATGAAGCTCAAGAACCATGGTGAGATTTAGATCAACGCTAAAGCCTATTAAAATGGTCCCAAACAGGTTTGAAGTACTTGTGGATGATTCTGCTGATTTTCCCAACTCTGCTCGTTATGTTTTGAGCGGGGTCATACCATTGTGTCCACGTGTATTTGTGTCCACGTGTATTTGTGTCCACGTGCCATTGTGTCCACGTGCCATTGTGTCCACGTGCCATTGTGTCCACGTGTATTTGTGTCCACGTGCCATTGTATCCACGTGCCATTGTGTCCACGTGTATTTGTGTCCACGTGTATTTGTGTCCACGTGTATTTGTGTCCACGTGTATTTGTGTCCACGTGCCATTGTGTCCACGTGCCATTGTGTCCACGTGTATTTGTGTCCACGTGCCATTGTGTCCACGTGTATTTGTGTCCACGTGCCATTGTGTCCATGTGTATTTGTGTCCACGTGCCATTGTGTCCACGTGTATTTGTGTCCACGTGCCATTGTGTCCACGTGTATTTGTGTCCACGTGCCATTGTGTCCACGTGTATTTGTGTCCACGTGCCATTGTGTCCACGTGTATTTGTGTCCACGTGCCATTGTGTCCACGTGTATTTGTGTCCACGTGCCATTGTGTCCATGTGTCGTTGTTTCCACGTATCAACAACTTTTGAGAATGTATTTTCAAAAAGAGTGTTGCATATATTCATCTTATCATAGAATACGCAAGGTACACGCCCATATGTATGTAAAGTCAAAGAAAAACCCAGGCAAGATATTATGTTTAAAAAAGTAATGAAAACGTCAAACCGTTCATTTAGTTTTATACACGCAAAAGGTTATTAGTTTCATACCGTCGGGTTCTGACTAAAAACACAAAGAAGAAAAAAAAAACCCATTACATTAGCCAAACAATTCTCCAATCTCTCTTTTCCACTGGGAAAAATTGTAAGAATTTTGCTGGAGAGAAAATGTTAGAAATGTAAATATTGTCAGAAGTTCTTGCGAAAGTGCTGCTGACGTACTTTCTTCAACACGTGCCGAGTTTAGGACTTTGTTTTTGTCTGAGTGAACCTAACTTTGGAGCCATGATTTCCGAACTCAAGCATTTGCGATTCCTCAACGGTCCAAATCTTTGGTCCAAATTTAGTAAACATCTACTTAGGAACAAGTGTGGACATTTTTGCTATCACACTTTATTCTTCTGCGCACAAGTTTGATGTGGGTTTAGTGCACAACATTCCAGTCAACCTCAACCTTACTTACCTCTGCTGTCTGCAGGCAATGGACGTCAGCAAAGCCATGACCAGGAAGACTGTGCCAACTGTCAGGCCCAAGATGGCTGGCCAGTAACGATTGAACACCGTCTCCACACTCATCTGCTGAGAGCGCATGCTCTCATGCCGTGCTTCCGATCCGGACACATGGCCCGTTCCGTACCGAGTCCTGCCTCCAGTAGAGTGGGCATTGTTGATGTCCACTGTATTGCTGTGTTGGAAGACACGTGGAACATAGAGACCTTTCTTTGGCACCATCACTTTTGGTCCTGGTTCTGAGCTGTTCTGTATCTCTTTAAAGCTATCGAGAATTGACAGTACTGGATTATTCTTGGCCACGCTATTTTTTGTGTAGTTGCTGTTTTGTTTTGTGCCAGTAGCGTCGATATTCTTCTTTTTTTCCCCCACGTCTGTTTTTCTTGCTTGGATTCTGTATCCTGCTTGAGATAGGCTTTTATTTTTTTTCATGTATTCAGACAATATTTGTTCTGGTATTAATTTGTTTAGTATCATGTTCTTCAAAAAGGATTTTTCGATGGTTGTGTTACGTTCCATATGTTTTGCAACTACTTTTTCATTTGGCGATTTAGTTTCGAGTTTCTGAGTCGTAAGTTTGATGCTTTTAGAGTTTTCTAGCTGTGTCTTTGTGTTGCTTTTTATATCATGTACCATCTTCGTTTTTAGGTATGTTGATAATGGTGACGGCACTGCTGATGTTGAGAGCTCATTTAAACTGGTTACCAATGAATCTGTTGTTGAGGAAGTTTGATTGACGTCTTTTCCTTCTTTCCTCTGAATAATGTTGAATTGGTTGGGGAAGGTCAACCAGTCAGGAAGTGTCAGTATATTCTGTTTTAGTGATGGAGACTTTCCTGAAGTGGAAATCCTGATGCCATCTCCTTTTGACTGAATAGTGGGTATGGACGAAGTTGAAGCAATTGGCACCGTTGTTGACGGTGTCAATATCGTGGATGATTTTAAAGTGGATGATTGGACTGAATGGTTTTCTTCTGACTGGGAACTCCAGCTCAACGTTACTGCGTTGAAGTCCTCAGAAGAGCCGACTGGAGGTGGCGGTACACTGGCTGTCGTGAAGATAATCTCTGGTTGTACTGATGATGTGTATGTTTTTGTGGGATGGTTTGTTGACGAATTTTCTATTGTTATTAAAGATATTGCAGTCAAACGTTCACTCAGTTTTGTTCCTTGAGAAAAATTTAAATTTCGTTTTGTAGGTTTGACTGAACCTGAGTCTGTCACACGTTTCCTTGTATCGACAGTCGCTGTAGTGGGAAAATGTGGATTGCCTGTGTGTGATGTTTCTAACGACTTGGACAGAACGATAGATACATTCTGAAATGAAGGCAGCCTACCTGTTTGGAGTTTTGGTGTAGTGAAAGGAATAACATTATTCCGCACAGTGGCTGCATCTATGGCAGAATATTGCATTTGTGGAACAGATAATGAAAACAAGAAGCTTCCGTTATTATTTGCTTCACTGCGATTTTGTTCTGTAGGTAACGTTGTTTCGTCCAAGGGTGACATGGTTGCAAAATGTTGTAACGTCCCTGACATTTCAGTTAAACTGCTGTGATGGACAGGCCAGTTGTCTTCAGCTGGTACAGATGCACTGAGCGAAGGAAACTGTGTTACACTGTCACTGGAAGAAAATCTCATAGACGTTGTTGTGTACAGGAGTTCCTTGATGGTGGTAGAAATTGTATCGATCTTCTTGCGGAGGCTTTGCAACACGTCCGTCATATGTTCTCCCGAAAAAACGTCAGGGATGTTTGCATGTTTCCTCTGAATTTTCTGTGCTGTTGGGTTGGAGAGACGATAGTGTGCGTGTTTCTGTTCTTGTTTAGACTGTGGGACAGAAACTGTGTCCCATGTCACACTGGACTGTTGTTGTCTTAACACTGTAGACGGAATTCTAGATGTCTGGGTGAAGTGATGTGTAGTTGTGGGTGTGGGTTTGGCAGGGATTGGAGACCACGTGAAATTACTGACAAAAGTTTTGGAACTGTTTGCTGTTGCACTCGTGCTTCTGTGCCGCGTAGATCCTGCCATTTCGCTGATTGATGCAGTAGTGAAAAACTGGACACTTGACGGAGATACTCGCTGTGGATGGTTTTCCAGGTTTGGGTTTAAATTAGCTGATCCTGTTGTGCTGAGGGGTACTGTTTTATTTTTTCTTTCTATCAATAACACTGTAGACAGGATGTTTGTTGTTAAGGTAGACTTCTGATGTATTGGTTTTGGACCCTTTTGTTTAGTGCTTTTGACATCTCTTGTTCTTTGTATAGTATGCGTATGATTTCTCACATCTCCTTTCAGATCGATAGATAGAGGAAAAGATGTAATATTCAGTGAAGAAAAATTTGCTGCAGTGGGAGATTTTAAGTCATTCATTTTCGAAAGTGAATCTTCTGTCTGAGAAAAGTTTTTACCTGCCTGAATAAAGTTCTGAACGTTAACTTTTCTTAATGCTACAGAAACTGTCGTGGCTGAATGCGTCTGTTTACTTGATAGTTCATGAATTAATTTCTTCACGTTTATTTTGTTATTCGCTGATTTCGCACTCCCGTTGACATTCCTGATAGTTTTACTGAAAATTGTTGCTCCAGTTAATGGCATTTGATCTCGTTTAGAACTTGATTTGGTATCGGCAACACCTTTAGACGGGTGTCTAGTGCTGCTTCTCACGAAAGGTATGTCATTTCTAAATATTGGCGAAGTATTGATGGTTGTCTTTACTGTTTGTTGGTGAATCACGGCATTCTTTGGCAACATATTTGCATGAACCCGAGAGTTTTGGTCGAACTTGTATTTGCGTAAATTCTGGGACTGCCTTTGATTAGTGTTTTTTTCTGACATGGTGTTTTTTCCGAATTGTGTAGTACTGAGTGCTGAATCAACTACACTGCCGTTTCCGTGAGAAGTGAGGAATGCTGACAGCTTTCCCTTTGCCTGACGGAAAACAAACTGGCTCTGCATGTTATTTGTCATCAAACTATGTAAAGGGGTCACAAAAAAGTGTAAAGGAACACCTGGAGTTTGGCTTTGAACGTTTTTCGGATTAGATTGTTCATTTCTCTCTGGGATTGCACGAGACGTCTTGCTGAACGGATCTGGTGTCACAAAATCAGATTGAGAATATCTGCTTGAAGCTGCCACCTCAACGATATCATTTTCAGGAAGATTTTTGTCTCTATTTTCAGTTGTTTTAAACGGACTTTCTAATGATATTTTGAGACGATTGTGAAAAAGACTGCTCTTTGTTTTGTGTCTGCTATTGGGTTTAGTCATAATCTTCTGTCTGTCAAGAATATGTTTACTGACGTTGTTATTTGCTGCTTTTTCTTCCAACTGTTTCAGAATGTTCAAAGCATCCATCTGTGAAAGTTTTATATGTTTAGTTATTCTTGTGCTCGTATCTTTGGAATGGTATGCTTTGTTTCTCTGCATTCCAGAAGAACCTGGGTTGTTTTTTAAGATGGCTTTCATATCAGATGTCATTTCATATCCGACAATCAATGCATTTTGTGTAGAGTCGTTCACTGTAGCTTTTCCTTTCTGAACTTTGTTCACCAGCTTAGCTCTGAAATGGTCGATTACCTTACGAACGCCGTCTTGCAAATATTTAGAAGCTTTCTTTTTATCATATTCTTTCACTTCCATGTGATCTCGGGTTTCGAAATATGGCTGTCTGGTGACAGTTTGGGACGTATAAAAGCCTGACTCCAATGATAATGCACGAGTGTTCAACTGAGATAAATAAAATGTCGATTGTGTATGGGAGGAATCTCTTGGAGATGACGGAGATCTATTCAGCGACGTTGTTGCAGCTGAAATAGTAGAGTGCTGGATGGCATTGTTGTTTGGAAAATTCACCAGAGATGTTTCTGTATTCCTTGTGCCGTACTCCTTCACCCCTTCTACATCGGACACCGGATTGAATTTATTAGATTTCATGGGAGATTTTGTCTGATGATTAATTAGAGAGGAATTTGGATTGGCATATGCTCGTGCTAACGTATCAGTATATCCATATGGAGCTTTGATCATATCTGGATTGTCTGGTATATCTATGGGTGCTACCATTTGAAGACGACTTCTGAGACCACCAAATCTATGTCTTTTTTCTTTCTGTACCTTATTCTTTTCATGTTTCGCCATTTCTCCAAAACTTGTATTTTCATGATCCTTCAGCTTCTTAGTCGATGAAAAATGGTATTTTCTTTCATGTGGATGTGCAGAAACGAGCTTGGATTTAACATGTACTGTAGCCCCAACTTTGATGTTAGCTGGAAACCTAATGTCAATGTTTGGTTTAGATACAGGACGTATCGTAGTGCTGTAACGGATTCGTGCTATATATTCCATAACAGCAGTGGGTGTCCGGAAGGTCTGGGTTCTCATCCTTTTCATGCTTTCTTCGCGCACTGAGCTTACGTCCTTACTGTTCGACATTTCATTTATTGACGGGACGGCAGGTTTGGATTTCTGTGGTCTGAGTAAACTGATATGATCAGTACTTGTGGGTGTTTTGAGTTTTTCATTGTCCGTTATTGTTGATTCCTTCCATTGACCAGCAGTGTGTTGTGTTATTGTCTGGTTATTATGGGATATTTTTGAAGTTTGAGCAAGTTCGGTAAACGCGATGTTAGAGTGGTGTTTATTCTCCCGACCGTTTATTTTCGCTTTATTTGGTATAACTAAGCTAGTGAAACCTTTGTTAATGCCACTATTTTGAAGCTGATTTCTTATGTTTAGCTTGTCTTGTCTAGAATCTCGGATGTTTTTGGATGTAGGGGGTAAAGACGAGTACTTGTCATGCTTTATGTTAGCTTCGTTTGATTCGGGTATGGCGAAAGAGTTCGTGTTGTGTGTTTTATGTTCATTATACCGAAGATTTATTACAGTGCTTGTAGTAGGCAAAACATGTGATTGTTGTCCACTGATCCTGGCTATGCTTGTTTTCAGGCTGGGACTGTTTTGCTGCACACTTTGTTTTGGTTGCTTTCTGTCTGTGTTGCCGGGTGTTGACAGATGAACATCTGGTGTAACCATAGTGTCAGTGTTGATACGACTGCTTTCTTCAGAAACCACGGAATCTAATTCATTAAAATGTGGAGTAAGCGCTATGTTTAACAATCCTTGTCTACCGGATTTCAATTGGCCCAACAGAGACGAAGACGAGTACTTGTGCCTCGTGTTCCGTAAAAATGATTCTGGAGCGACCGTTTGCATTATCTCATGTGCAGTGTAAGGACGGTAACGGGACATTTTATTCTGATCGTATGCTGTATGTGTCCAGGTGCTTTTACTTGCTTTCCTTGAATTCTTCCCTTCCGCTGTGTCTATAGGTTTAGATGAAAATGTTTTTTGGGGGCATGCTTGCGAAAGAGTTGTTTTTGTAATACAAAGTGATGTTGCTTACTTGTAGTTTTGGTGAAGGATTCGTTGGGAGTTGTTCAGTGGAAGATGTAGTTATCTTTTCTGCTGGTTTTATTAGATCAGTTATGCCACCTTTAAGAACTTTCTCAGATCGGGGATGTTCTAGCATGAATTTATTTTCTCCACTCTGAAGGCGAATTACTGTACTCTGTGCTGATGAGACAACAAGTTTTCTTCTAAAGCTCTTGAGTTTCTTGAATGGGCGCATTCTCTTCGTTTTATCTGTTCTATTTCCTTGGGTTACTGTTGAAGATGGTAATGTTGACTTACTCAGTTCTTGTTTTAAAACAACACTTGCTGATTTTAAATGCTTTGTTTCTGTCTTAGCACTGCTTTCCTGCAAGTTCAGACTGCTTTTTGTCTGTGTCTTTAATAATTGTGGACGCTTTTTATGGGAAATGATATGACTAGCAGGTTTGTATGTTTGAGCTGATTTTGTTTCCTTAGAGTTTGCCTGTGAAGCTTCAAATCCTTTCTTTTCGTGTGTATGCTTATTTTTTTCATAAAGCCTCCTCCGAATATCTGCATCGAAAACGTCTCCTTGCATTGTGTTCAAATGACTGAAGCTTGCGACTGCTTCGGCTGTTCCATTATTCTTGTTTCTTTTTAGTTCGTTTTGTTTTGAATACTGCGTGTTTTTTCTTGAAGAAGTGACGACTTTAATTTTGCTGTTGTTCCTATGTTCACTCTTAGCTTTCTGCTGAGAATTGAACATGTTAGATTGTCCACTCTGTTTGATACGTGTCGTAGGCTTACGTTTCTTCCAAATAGTTATGCCCGTGTCTTCAGATTTTTTAACGTATGACTGATTTTGCAGAGATCTTGTCTTGCTAGCAAATGGATTCTGCAACTCAGGTATTTGATGCTTATCTTTGCGATCATTGAATGCAAGCATTTGGTCTGGGAACCAGTGTACGTTAGCAGTTTTTGGAATCCATGTGATGAACCGGTTCTTCTGCAGTGGGCCCCACCCATGCCGAGTTGTCACGGGCGTGCGTTGTGTTTTGTTTACAAATACAGTGTTAACATTGTTCATGGCTTCTGTTGATGTTTCAAATTCCCTGGTTTTGAATTTTGGTTGAAGCAGCTTTATGGCTTTGGCTGATGCAATTGTTGATGCTTTTGTCGAGAAACTACCAGCACTTGAACGATAAGATGGACGTTTTAGCTTGGAGTGCACCACAATACCAGATCTTTGAAGAGTCATAGATATGCGTGTCGAATTAACAGTGGACTCAGTTGCTGTTGAGACGTTATTGAAAGTAGTCACAGTAAGTTTTTTTGAAATATCATCAACATTTGCATTAGTAGACTCCAGGTCGTGTAAAGAAATATCTATTTCTTTCTTTTGGATAATTTTTGTTGTAGAACTTTGATGACCTTGAGTATGCTTACGTGCAAATTTGACCCTTTTTCTCTTTTGTTGTCTAACATCACTTGCTTGCGTAATCCTGTATGTGTCTTCGATGCTTTTTGTCCTTGAACTAGTTTTTGGACTGCGTGAGACATGAACTGGTGGGGAGTGATGGAGTTTACGTGGTGCTTTTGGTGTCTGCATTTCCTCCTTTTTTGTCTTTACTGTCAAGGTCGGTGTTGAAGATATCTTTGTTATCTTGTGATCTTCCGTGTCTAATGCACTGCGTGTGTTTGTGATGTTTGTCGGCGTTCTTCTTTTGTTCTTTAAAGAATCATGTGTCATACTTTCTTCTGCTTTGTTTTGATTGTTCTTGTGCTTTGTTGTGTTAAAAGTATCATATGGGTAACGTTTTGCTTTCTGAAAAGTAGCAAAATTTCGCTGTTTACGGAAATTAGGTGGTAACATTGTATGTTGCATTCGAATTTTAGGGTCACGTGGAGTCTTTCCATAAAGCTCAGCGTTGGCAAGCAATCCTCCTGAAGCTGATGCAGACATGGATATCGACCGAAGAAACCCTGGCTTTCGCGTATGCCACAAGTGATAGGGATTTCGAATTATCTCAGTGTTTATGCCTACCTGTTTCTCATAAGGACCCATTTCTGTCATGTCACTACTATCGGCGTCATTCCCAAGAAGCTTTTTGACTTCCTCAGCCATTCCTTTTTTATGTGCCTGACTTTCATCACTGTCTAAGTTTGTGTATCGATTTGTTTTTAATGGTTTCTGGTGAAAACGTTCAAGACTTTTCGTTCTTTTTATTTCAGGCGTATGTCTGTGTTGAAACATCTTCAGTAATTCATTGTTCCCAGCATCTGGAGTATAGTAAGTCAGTGACTGTTTGCCTTCAGGGTTTGGGGTGTACAAAGTCAAATCTGGATCATGCTTCTGTTTTCTGGTGCTAAAGGGTTTGAAAGGAGACTTCATAAGAGGACTGGCATGACGATTGTTTGGGTAAAACACGGACTGTTCTTTGTTATTGCTGAGCAGCAGGCTTTGCTTGTGTTCTTTACCAGCATTCCGACCGACATCGTGGTTATCACTGTCACCATACTGAGCATCATCTTTCAAGGGAAACAACTGCCATTCAGAGGGAAGACTGTAGCAACTGTCTTCAGACTCCACCAGAGTGTTTCTGTCGCACCGACGTAACCATTCGAATTCCAACCTGGACAGAAACGTGAGGCTTTTATGGTTGTAAATCATTAAAGATGGAGGGGGTATTGGGTGAGATACAGACAGACAGATGTAACATGTATCACATGTATGCAAGTAAACATGATAATTCCAAGAACTCTGCATTAGAGCCCGAAAACTTAATAAGAATACATACTAATCGAGTCTAACTATGCATACACACATACTTATGGTCATATTCATGCATGTACATGACTGAATACACAACATTAGAAGATCATTAGTAAGATGTGACGTACGGTACACAATACTCGAATAGTTATGTTATCAGCAATGGAAGGCCTGAGTGAATGGCAAACAGTAGTGATCCCATTTGCTCTATTACTGACCTAGTTTTATCGCTGCGTCTGTTTCCGCTGATGGCCACCAGTGTCTGACGATGAGCAGCATCCTGACCTGCACTGGCCTCTCCGTTCAGCTCTGTCTCGAACCAGTCCACTAGTGCTGTTGTGTGATCAAAGTCGTCATAGTCATAGAAGAAAGCATTCATCTTCACTTGGCCCTGCAAGCGATATTGTAGGTACTGATATCAAATGATTCGTTTTATCGTAAATGAGATGATTTTGTATAAATTAATTTCATGATATCCCCGTTACAACATTTCCCCTTTTCATTGCTTTTTGTTCTGTTTTGTTTTTGTTTAAAACGAAGCACAGGTTTACGGCCTGTGCCAGAATCGTTTGGATCTAAATCCATCACACGGCTATCTGGCGTTAAGTGCTACAGAATTCATTTCAAGTGCGGAGACGCCATCTTGAGAAACAGAAAATGAAGACAATTTAGAAAAAAAAAAAAAAAAAGAAAGTTCTGGGAGTGGGAAAAAGACACAGACATCAACAAGCCGTTGAATGAGTAAACAAGTAAGCACACACGTAGAAGAAAGGAAATGACAAGACCGAACAGCTGCACACACACACACCATGCCTTGTTGCTCTTTGGAACAGATTCCTAACTGTGGTGAAGTGCATTGGGGTATGGTTTCGTTTGATGCGTTTTGTGACCAAAACTTACTTTTGGAAATGGACTCACACACTATTGAAAGCAGTTACACACGATCAAACTTACACACTACTGAATCCATTAACTCGCATACTGGTGAAATTAATTTATACCCCACTAAACTTACTGAAACATTTGAAAAAAATCGTATCAATTGCCTAGGATTGCAAGACGAGAGTGGTACCCATACAAAAAAAACAAACAAACAAACAAACAAACAAAAATCCACCTAAAGTTAGGGTAGCAACATTCTACAAAGCAAAACGGAAACCATCTAAACAATTAACAGAGCATCTAGCGAATGTCGGACCTGTGTGGCTTCTGGCCTGCGGACGCTAAAGATCCCACGGCAGTTGAAAATGGCGAAGAGCAGGGCTTTCGCCACGCTGCCCTGGTATATAAAACATTTGGGAGTGGTTGATTTCCCAAGTCCCTCCCCTTGCTCCTCTTGAAGGACAATGATCCTTCTTTGTTAAGGCTTTGGTAAAAAAATTGGTGGCGCTGCATTGCGGCGACGCGCTCTCAAAAGGGAGAACAGCCCGAGTTTTACATGGTAAATCCACTGTGGCAAAAGAAATGAATATAAATATGAAAACATGGATATAACCATTGATCCATACATCTCTGCTTCTCTAGATTTGAAAAAACAAAACAAACTATTTCCCTCTTCATACTTTTCTTCCAAATTCTTTTTTTGTGACTTCGCCAGGGGCTCTGTTGGAGTTGTTTTAACGTGGTGTTAGCCCTGACATGGTCTAATGGTCGGCTGGACTTTTAACAAAATGAACTTTATAAAGTTGAGCTGTTATTTGTGTGTACGTGATTTTTCTATGCATTGCAGAGTTCTACGACCTTAAGTTTAGGTGACTCGTCGTGCATGTGCGTGGATACCACTCTGCTTTTGCAATCCCAGGCAGTATGTCTCATGAGTTCTACACATAATGAAATGCATCACCTGCTTTGAAAGCATGGACCTTCCCACTGAATGACCGAAACACTGTTACTGCAGGCTACGAGGTCTTTTCCACTTATACCTTGCCACGTCTTCTGAACTGCCATCGAGTCATCTGCAGTCTGGTTTTTTTGTGCGTTGTCTTCCTCAAAGAGTCTCGGATATGTGTCGTTTTGTATTTTAGACAAGCCTATTTCGTCTCTTTTGTTGTCTCCTTGTTGATGTTTGTTCTCACCGTTGCAAGGGAAACAACCCTTCTTTCCCTTCCTTCGGCTTATGACAAGTAATCTACATTTGCCTTCCTCTGTGGTTGGTCACTGGCAGTCATTTTTCATAGCCAGTATATACAATCCAATAAAAAGTGTACTGTACATCTTTTTCACATAGTTTTTTTTCAAACATATATCGAACATTTAACCAATGTATAATATGTATATATATATATATGTATACATATACATGTATGTACATATATATATATATATATATATATATATACATGTATATATACACATATGTATGTACATGTGTGTGTGTGTGTGTGTGTGTGTGTGGTGTGTGTGTGTGTGTGTGTGTGTGTGTGTGTAAAAGAAAAATCTGTGTGTCTGAAACTGTCTCCCGAATAAATATATATACCTCAGAAGGCATGACATAATTTTGGATCGCGCCATAAGAATCGAAGAAAAATGGACTGGTAACACTGAAAACTTTCCACGAGAATAATCAGGAATCGAGTTTTTATACCAGATTAACAATAAAAGATAGAGTCATATCTAACGTTCCTTCCCTATGTGTTTTTGATAGTTAAAGAGCTGAACCTCGGCAGTATGGAGAATATTTTTTTCTATTCGCCTTTTCCTTTCCCGATACATTTTGACTCTCATTGGTTGATAGAGAGCTCTTTATGTTATTCTACAGATCTACGCTTACACAGAAAAGCACTAGAAAGTGTAAATTCATTCTTTCCAATTAACATGAACATATTCAGACTAGAACAATAAGTACAATCTCATACTGACGAATTTTCTTTTTCTCTCGTTGACAAAACCACAAAGAAAAGTGTCTGTCTATCTATCTATCTATCTATCTATCTATCTATCTATCTATATCTATCTATCTATCACTCTATCTATCTATCTATCTATATGTATAATCATCATCATCATCATCATCATCATCATCATCATCATCATCATCATCAGTATGTGCCCTGCCGCATGGTGTTGGCGATCATAGCCCTCCATATGCATCAATTGCTTATCACTGCAAGTACATCTATTCCTTGTCACTGCAAGTACACCTTCCACCCTCTTTGTCCTCAGCCACCGTGCAAGTTCGTCCAATATTTTCTCTCTGGGTCTACCTGGTGTTCTCCTTTCCTCCAGGTTCCCTGTAGTGACCAGGTGCTCTAAAATGGCCTATAAATACTGCTTGTATTTTCCAAATCTTCTTTATCAATGGTCTTCCTGTGTCTGCCTCCATCAAGACTGTCTCGTTTGTTTCCTTTGCTGTTCATGGAACTCTCAACATTCTTCTTAGAAACCACATTCCGGCTGCCTCAATCTTGTTCTGGCTTTGCTTGTTGACTGTCCACACCTCATAACCGTATAATAGTATCGGTTCTACATAACATTCAAGAACTCTCTTCCTCGTGTTAATTGATAGGCATTTGTGGGTAAGAACGCTTTTCATCTTCTTGAATGCTGTTTTCACTTGGCCGATTCTGCTGGCCATTTCTGATGTGCATCTGCCGTCTGGTGGGATGACCATTCCAAGATATTTAAACTTATCAACCTGTCTCAAATTTGTGCTATTTGCTATTATTTTGCATGAGGGGATTTTATGCTTTTTACTGATTACCATGGCTTCAGTCTTCTTGTCATTTACCTCCTACCCTTTATTTTTGTTTTCTGTTTCTATAATATTCACAAGGTTTTGTAGATCCCTTTCATTTTCTGCAATTAGCATAGTGTCATCTGCGTAACGAATGCTGTTTAGCATTTTTCCTCCAACCTTTATCCCAGGGCATTCTTCGAGGTTTCTCATGATGGTTTCGCTGTAAAGTTAAAACAAATCTGGTGACAGAACACAACCCTGCCTGACCCCTCTTTTGATATTTTGGAAAGAGCTTATATTGTTTACTATTCTCATTGCTGCTGTTTGTTCCCGATACATCTTTCTAATTACTCTTAGAGCTTTTCCATCAATATTGAGTCCTTCTAGTTGGTTGATCAATTCTTCATGTCTTACCCGATCGAAAGCCTTGGTATAATCAACAAAGCATACATATAAATCCTTATTCAACTCAATTGACCTTTCTATGATAGTTCTTAGGAAGTAGATGGTATTAGTAGTTCCTTTCCCTTCGACAAATCCACACTGATCTTATGCTATTTCTCTATATAGAAATTATGTGTTTCGTCTCTCATGATACACAATAGAAGAGAAAAGGTCGATCAGTAGGATACGATGGTCAAACTCCACTAATATATACATACACACACAATTACATATGTACAAAGACAGAAACACACACACACACACACACACACACACACACACACACACACACACACACACACACACACACACACACATTCGCTTACATATACATACGCACACACATATATGTGTGCATGCTTGCACATGCACCACATGTACACACTGACACTTAAGCACACGCCATTTAAATTATTTCTTTCTCTAGAAATATTCTTACAACAATGATTTTTCAGTTATGAAAAAAGGGAGATTGTTAGAATGGGTTGATCATCTTGTTTTTCTTATTATTCTTGTTGCTTTTCCTTCTTGTCCTTTTTCTTCTGCTTCCCATTTTCTTCACCCTGACATCTCTCGTCTCGGCTCTTTTGCACATCACCAAACCTAAGCTGTTTTTTGTTTTTTTTTAGCTAAAGCTCCAGTACCAGGAACCTGTTATTAGGTACCGGCAGGCACGTCATTTTGCTGACATCAGTATGAAAAATTGACGATTTCAGTGTTTTTTCTCAGACGCATATTCAGCTGTCACATCGTTACTTCTTTAAACCATAATAAAAAAAAAAAAAGATTGATTTCTCTTCTTTCGATTGAGTGTATTCTTGTTATTACTGAGTGTGCGTAGTGAATGGACGATGACAAAATACGAGCTGTGTGTGTGACCGCTTTCGG
The DNA here is from genome assembly GCA_030674185.1 of Monoplex corrugatus. Lineage (NCBI taxonomy): Eukaryota > Metazoa > Mollusca > Gastropoda > Littorinimorpha > Ranellidae > Monoplex > Monoplex corrugatus. The sequence continues at coordinate 77,600,881 of JAPXFY010000013.1, read as the reverse complement.
CGTGTTGTGCCGCTATTTGGTAGAGGCCCAGTGAAGCCCCAAACTGACACTCGCTTTTTCAACTGAAAGTCGACGCGCTACACTCGTACTGCATAGCTATATTTAGTATCAAAATGTAGGTCAGGCCACAAGGAAATCCAACACCTATTAGTCAGTCTGATTTGATTAACCACTTGCAAGATATTAGCCCTTTTGTACGCACGATTTTCTAAAAGTTCGAATCCTGACAAACACGAATCTTGAAAATATGCAATCTTCAAGTGAAAACATAAAACAACAAATACTCTTTCGTGTGCGCATAGTTACAGTCACATTCATACGCTGTCGCGAATGGACTCTGTCTGGATTATTCACACAATGTCCTCACCACATCATCACCAGTTGAACGGCAAGGCAGAAGCGGCAGTAAAGACAGTTCAGCAGCACATGATGTATAAGTGCATTGAGAAAGGGGACAATCAGTATGCAGCTCTTTTGGAACTTTGCAACACTCCACGGCAAGACACAGGTCCGAGTCCAACGCAAATGATGTTTGGTCGGCTGACTAGGAGCCAGATACCGGCAATCACCAGCAAACCCGTCTCAATGAAGAGGATGACACAAGCAAAACTTGCAGAGGTCCATGAAGTGCTCCTATGACAAACAAGCAAGAGGCCTTGTGCCTGTCTGTGCGGGTCACCTAGTTTTCTACCGACACCCCCCAGGACGACGTTGGAAAAAAGGACAAGCGAAGATCAGAGACGGCAAACGGGAGTATACTATTGAAGGGGACAGTGGGGGAGTGTATAAGAGGAACACAAGATTTCTCCGGCCCACACGTATCCCAAACCTTTCCCCAAACCAAGACCAGCTGACCCCTGACCCCATCCTACCACCATCCATGACACAAACCCCTACCCCTTCTCCCACCAGACCTCTCAAAGACACAGCTGAAGACGAATGGTTGATTCCTGCACATACAGAGACGGCTGTGGATCATGACATGCCTGGGCCACCTCCATGCTCTCATGGTGTGCAACACACTCCCGCTGTAACTCCAACACCCCGACCCCAACGTACCCGACGACAACCAGCCTGGATGGAAGACTATGATACTGGTTTTTGAAGTTTCCTTTGGGCAGAGAAATCACAGAAATCGGTGTATTTGGACAGAAACCGAGACAATGTGAGAGATGTTACTCAAAATGAGAAAGACATTTAAGACGTTGAAAGGCATTTGGATACCAGAACAACAATTTTATTTGAAAGACTTGAAGAGAAAATTTTGATCTAATTATTTTCTTTAGTTAATTTGATGATTAATATTTTGTTTCAATTTCCCAAAGAAAGGTGGATGTTGATGGTTGTTTACTCTTGCTAGTGTCACTAGAGTGATCTTCCCTGTGAGTGACTAGCGAGTGTGCTACCCGGATGAGAAGATGGCGACTGGAAGGTAAAATAAACGCGTAGCTCCTTAAAGTTGGACTGGCCTGCTGTACGAGTAAGAGATAACTTTTCTCAACAATCTGTGTCACTGAATGGATGTCTTGTTGACAGTGTTAGATGTCTTGTTGACAGTGTTAGATGTCTTGTTGACAGTGTTAGATGTCTTGTTGACAGTGTCTGTTGCGGCCGGAAGTTTCATGTGAGAGTGACCATGCTTACTAGAATGTCTGCTTGGAAAGATTGAAGCTGATCTGTTTGTCTGGAGCTGAGTCTCTTTAACTTAAGGAGGCCCCATTACATCAGTGTGTTTCATCAGATTTGTCTAAAACTTAGAGTCATCTGCACTTTGCACCTCCTGATCCTTCTGTCTGCAACAACTGTTTCCTTGCTGCCTGTGCTGATGGCACACAACCTGTGATCACATTTCCTGTTGACTTTTTATTGCACCTTACACTCCCCACGGTAGTTCTTCAAATACCTGAGGGTGGTATATAACAAAGGCATCCTTACTTGCTCGAAACTTTATTGTTGAATGTTTTACCAAATGTCGAGAATGCAGCTCAGACATCACACGTCAAAATCATACAGTTTTCTCACTCATCTAGACTACAAACTGATATTTCACTGCACTCATCTGTTACCTTTGGACTCTGCTCGGTCAGCAAATTTGATGGACCAAACACTCGATGGCAGCGTATGAGGAACGTAATCAAAGTGCCTGCTAAGCCCTGTAATTTCCATTATGTAAATAGGCTGCTTTCGGAAAGCCCTTCATGGTCAAACCAGAATGCATCGTTGACAATTTCGTTTACAAGCACACGTGTGCGATTTCCCTATCTCTATCTATCTCTCCTGCACACACACACACATACACACACACGCACGCACACACGCACACATGCACGCGCGCGAGCCCTCGCGCAGAGAGAGAGAGAGACAGACAGTCAGAGACACACAGAGACAGACAGACAGACAGACAGGCAGACAGTGACAGAAAGAGTATCTCTTTATGCTGGTGCGAAATGTTAATAATGTTTCAGGAAAAGAAAATCAAAGCTAACCATAAAACACGTGCACAAATGAATAGACAATGGAAAGAATCGAAAAACTGGCAGACACTGGCCAGATGAGTTCGTTTGATTTAAAATTGAAATCAGTTTTTGATCATTGTATACATGCCCTAATCCTGTTAAAATGTCTATCGTAATTTAGGTACTTTGAAACATTACCTTTGTGGGCCAGCTGTCAAAAAACACGGTCAAGGTCAGACCGCCACCATGTTGCTGAAATTGAAGGTTGTTGCTATCATACTTAAGTGGTCGGTGGAACAGGAACACATGATCGTTGGCCCTGCAACATGAAATTAAAAAGCACACGACTGACTTTCAGCTTGTAGATATGGTAGCATCTGCGGATACTCTATTTGAAATATTTATGTCTATTTCAATGAAAGATTTTCTAAATTTCTCCCTTTTTAAAGAAAAGGGACGATCAGTTCATACCGTCCAGGACAATACCTAATTTTTTTTACCGTTGTGACAGTCTACCATCGTTTTCATTGTATGTCAGTTAAGCTTCTTCAAGATCACACTGACTGGTATTCCAAATAATCTGTATCTTCATGATTATACTTGTCTGAAATAACAATTGTCAAAATGATCAAAGAGTTAGATCTACTTTATTTTATATAAACTGTAGAACAAAACTTGTTATCAAATTTTCTTTCTCGGTACATGTCTATTGATGTGCAACAGCTTAGCCCCAGCGGCAAAGAGAATATCTCAAAAGTATAACAAAAGTGCGCTTTTGAGAATCTTATACTACAGACAGAAACTGAAATTTAAGAAACTGATAAATACATATATAGGAGGTAAAAGTGAAGTATTATAATCCCAATCAAACTTTGTTCTCACGAATGTGTCGAAAAGTGCTTCCTCAAATTTTATTGAATTTGTTCCAATCAGGATAAATATGATTTTCTGCACTCCCGATCTGTGTTTCTAAATACGTAGTGTATGACCTAAAGAATGTGTAGTACACATACAAACGCAGCGGTTGTCTTTGGTCATCATTTTGAAGCAAGAAGACAAATCACAAGGTAACACTGTTTTGAGATTCATTGTAGCCTACCGTTTCAGATGGTGTAAAATCTCGAACATTTTATGAAAAGTTTACATTAAGCGACCATACTTTTTGTTTTCATGACGAACCAAACGATGATCTAACATTAACACATTGAGGGCTCTTTCTTTCTCTCTTGCAACATATAGGTGACTTAGATTTTACTTTTGGGTTGATTGTTTAAGTTTGATTGATATAGCAGTGTACGCCGTCAATAACCATATTTTGTGCCTTCGTCTGACGCAACCACGAAAACAAAAATCTACATCTATTTTTCGCATCTCTCTCTCTTTCAGGCACTCTCAGTGTGTGTGTGTGTGTGTGTGTGTGTGTGTGTGTGTGTGTGTGTGTGGTGTGCGCGCGCGCGCGCGCACTCGAAGTGGTCGCACATGCATGAATTGATCAGTCTAAATGTGCGTGCTTGTCCTTGTCATGAAAATCATGAATCCAGTGATACAAATACGTGTACACACGACTGATTTTAAGACGCACTGATTTCTTTTCAATGATATGAAAATACAAAGGAGCCTGACCAAACTATCAAAGTATAACAGTTGTATCACCCCAATGCTTTTTCTTCAATGGGACCAGAAACGCACGTAAACATGACCTCATTAACAAAATAGTCCCTGAATGGTCTTTGGGTCTGCTAAGAGGATATATTCAAAATATCGTCAGCTTGTACTACTGTTTGCATTTCTTCTTATCAAAGGCCGCTTTGTCCTGGAGCACAAACCAAGTAAACCCTGACAGAAAATCACTCCCAATGCCTCGTGGGAACGACAAAGGCTAGCGGACAGTCTGTACAAAAATTGATGGAAGGCAGCGGGAAACCGACATTGTATCCTCCCTTGGTAATCATGGCCAGCCAAAACAAACAAGCAAACAAACAAACTAAACGACGTAAATAGGGGCTCCGGTGGAGCACCTTCGTCTGGTAGGGAATGTCATGCTGCAGGTGACACTCGATCGTCGTCATGTAGGGAATGTCATGCTGCAGGTGACACTCGATCGTCGTCATGTAGGGAATGTCATGCTGCAGGTGACACTCGATCGTCGTCATGCTACTGCGGTGAGTTTAAAAAAAGTAAAAAAAGTGTGAGAACATTACTGCAAAAAGGAAAATGAGAAAATGTAAAGAAAGAGATGGAAAGTCTTAGCATCAATATTCTAGGACATAAGGGAAGTGAGATGGAAAAGAGCAGGCATGATAACATCAGCCAAGCATAAAATCATATCTTCTGGTGGGGACACACATGAAAGAGGGGTTGGCATCATAATGAACAGTGACAAGTCAAAGTCTGTCAAAGGATACTGGGCTATATCAGACCGAGTTTTATCAGTTAGACTGGAGGGCAAGCCATTTGATATCAACATCTTCAACATCCGCACAAGTACTGAGGAAGAAATTGACTTCTATGAAGAATTAGAGACCGCCAAGGGTAAATCACAAGACATTACAGTAATAATGGGAGATTTTAATGCTAAAGTCAGACAGGAAAACGTAGATGACATAGTTGAACCTCGTGGCCTTGGCACACAAAATGAAAGGGGACAGAAACTTGTTAAGCTGGCACAAGTAAATGAAATCATAATAGAAAACACTTGGTTTGAGCAATCTAAGAAATCAAATTGATTACATCCTGGTAATTAAAAGATTTAGAAATTCTTTACTGATAGCAAAAACATTACTAGGCGCTGACTGCAACGGTGACCATAATCATGTAATGGGAAGATTTCGACTGAAACTAAAGAGAAGAAAAGAAACCAAACTTAGTGCTTGGAGGACGTTGGTGACAGTCAGGAACAATGGACAAAGTTGAGAAACTTGATAAAGGAAGCTTGTGAAGAAATCCCTAGAGTTGAAAGAAAAGTAAAGACGATCTGGGTGACAAAAGTTATTGTAGGCTTGGTGGAAGAACGGAGGAGGGCACAAGGAAAAGAGGAACAATACAAAAAGATACATAAGGAAATCAGGAAAAGGTGCAATGAAGGTAAGGAAGCTTAGCTGGAAACAAAGTGTGAAGAAATATAAAACAGACACAAAACAGGTTATGTACAGAAACAATGAAAAGATTGCCAACATGAAAAAGACGTGCATATGAAGTGGTTACTTAAAATTTAAAGATGGCACGATTATTATGGAAAATAGCAAAACATTATATAGATTGGGAGAGTACATTAAAGACCTTTTTCGACAATGACAGAAAGGCAGAACAGATAATATGAAAGAACTTAGAAGAATCGTCAATAGTCAAAGATGAAGTTAGAGCAGCATTGAAAAGATGAAACCAGGAAAAGCCCAGGACCAGACAATATTACTAAAGAAATGATTGAGGCTCTTGATGAATTTGATATTTAAGAAAATAACAGTTCTCTTAAATAAAATTGATGACACTGGAAAAATCCCTAAAGATATGTCAAAATCCATTTTCATTCATTCCAAAGAAAGCAGGGGCTATATAATGCAAACCCCATTATGCAATCAGCTTGATGGATCATGTGACAGAGTTTCTGGTAAGAATAATCATGATGAGGACAAGGAACAGAATCAAAAGAGAAAAAACAGAAGAACAATGTAGATTTGCTGAAAGAAAAGGAAGTATTAATGCCATATACATCTTAAGAACTCTCATAGAAAGATCAACAGAGTTGAATAAGGATTTATATTTTTGTTTTGTTGATTATATCAAGGTTTTGATTGAGCAAGACACAAAGAATCGATCAACCAACTAGAAAGGCTCAATATTGACTTAAAGGATCAACAAGTAATAAGGAATGTATTTTGGGAACAAACAGCAGCAATGAGAATAGAAAATGATATAAACGCTTTACAGTCTTTATGGAAGCAGACACGATAAGATCACTGATGAGGAAGATTAGGGAAAGAAAAGCAACATTCATAGACCACTTTATGAGGAAAGGGGAATTAGAGCTCCTGGACACAACAGGAAAGCTGGAGGGAAAGAAAATACCAGGTAGACCCACGGAGAAAATATTGGACGGACTTCAGGGTGGCTGAGGACAGAGAGGGTGGGAGATGTAATTGCAGCGAGAAGGGATAGATGCATATGTGGGCCATGATCGCCATGCGGCAGGGCACATGATGATGATGATGATGTATCCTCATCAGATTGCTTCAATACACCTTAATCACGAGACTTTGTCATTAGAGCCCCATGTTCAGACTGTTTTATCAGACATACATCATCATCATCAGACTGCTTCATCAGATATACATCATCATCAGACAGCTTCATCAGACATACATCATCATCATCAGACTGCTTCATCAGACATAATCATCATCATTACACTGCTTCATCAGGCATACGTCATCATCATTAGATTGTTTCATCACCGTCTAATATCACTTATAGTGAAAAGACGTTAAATCAAAGAACGAACGAATTGTTTCATCAGACATACATCATCATCAAACTGCTTCATGAGACATACATCATCATCAGACAGCTTCATGAGACATACATCATCATCAAACTGCTTCATGAGACATACATCATCATCAGACTGCTTCATGAGACATACATCATCATCATCAAACTGCTTCATGAGACATACGTCATCATCAGACAGCTTCATCAGACATACATCATCATCATAAAACTGCTTCATGAGACATACGTCATCATCAAACTGCTTCATGAGACATACGTCATCATCAGACTGCTTAATGAGACATACATCATCAACATCAGATTGCTTCATGAGACATACGTCATCTTCAGACTGCTTAATGAGACATACATCATCTTCAGACTGCTTAATGAGACATACATCATCATCAGACTGCTTAATGAGACATACATCATCATCAGACTGCTTCATGAGGCATACATCATCATCAGACTGCTTCATGAGACATACATCATCTTCAGACTGCTTCATGAGACATACATCATCATCAAACTGCTTCACGAGAACATACATCATCATCAGACTGCTTCACGAGACATACATCATCTTCAGACTGCTTCATGAGACATACATCATCATCAGACTGCTTCATGAGACATACATCATCATTAGATTGCTTCATGAGACATGTGTCATCAGCTTCAGACTGCTTCATGAGACATACATCATCATCAGACTGCTTCATGGGACATACATCATCATTAGATTGCTTTATGAGACATACATCATCATCAGACTGCTTCATGGGACATACATCATCATCAGACTGCTTCATGAGACATATATCATCATCAGACTGCTTCATGAGACATACATCATCATCAGACTGCTTTATGAGACATACATCATCATCAGACTGCTTCATGAGACATACATCATCAGCTTCAGACTGCTTCATGAGACATACATCATCATCAGACTGCTTCATGAGACATACATCATCATCAGACTGCTTCATGAGACATACATCATCATCAGACTGCTTTATGAGACATACATCATCATCATCAGACTGCTTCATGAGACATACATCATCATCAGACTGCGTCATGAGACATACATCATCATCAGACTGCTTCATGAGACATACATCATCATCAGACTGCTTATGAGACATACAGCATCATCATCAGACTGCTTCATGAGACATACATCATCATCAGACTGCTTCATGAGACATACATCATCATCAGACTGCTTCATGAGACATACATCATCATCAAACTGCTTCATGAGACATACATCATCATCAGACTGCTTTATGAGACATACATCATCATCAGACTGCTTCATGAGACATACATCATCATCAGACTGCTTTATGAGACATACATCATCATCAACTGCTTCATGAGACATACATCATCATCAGACTGCTTCATGAGACATACATCATCATCAGACTGCTTCATGAGACATACATCATCATCAGACTGCTTCATGAGACATACATCATCATCAGACTGCTTCATGAGACATACATCATCATCAGACTGCTTTATTGAGACATACATCATCATCTTCAGACTTCTTCATGAGATATACATCATCATCAGACTTCTTCATGAGACATACATCATCATCTTCAGACTTCTTCATGAGATATACATCATGATTAGACTGCTTCACGAGACATACATCATCTTCAGACTGCTTTATGAGACATACGTCATCATCAGACTGCTTCATGAGACATACATCATCATCAGACTGCTTCATGAGACATACATCATCATCAGACTGCTTAATGAGACATACATCATCATCATCAGACTGCTTCACGAGACATAGATCATCATCAGACTGCTTCATGAGACATACATCATCATTAGATTGCTTCATGAGATATACATCATGATTAGACTGCTTCACGAGACATACATCATCATCAGACTGCTTCATGAGACATACATCATCATCAGACTGCTTCATGAGACATACATCATCATCAGACTGCTTCATGAGACATACATCATCATCAGACTGCTTCATGAGACATACGTCATCATCTTCAGACTGCTTCATGAGACATACGTCATCATCTTCAGACTGCTTCATGAGACATACAACATCAGACTTCTTCATGAGACATACATCATCATCTTCAGACTGCTTCATGAGACATACGTCAACATCAGACTGCTTCATGAGACATACATCATCATCTTCAGACTGCTTCATGAGACATACGTCATCATCTTCAGACTGCTTCATGAGACATACAACATCAGACTTCTTCATGAGACATACATCATCATCTTCAGACTGCTTCATGAGACATACGTCAACATCAGACTGCTTCATGAGACATACGACATCATCATCAGACTGCTTCATGAGGCATACAACATCATCATCAGACTGCTTCATGAGACATACATCATCATCTTCAGACTGCTTCATGAGACATACGTCAACATCAGACTGCTTCATGAGACATACGACATTATCATCAGACTTCTTCATGAGACATACGACATCATCATCAGACTGCTTCATGAGACATACATCATCATCATCAGACTGCTTCATGAGACATACGACATCATCATCAGACTGCTTCATGAGACATACATCATCATCATCAGACTGCTTCATGAGGCATACAACATCATCATCAGACTGCTTCATGAGACATACATCATCATCAGACTGCTTCATGAGACATACATCATCATCAGACTGCTTCATCAGACATACGACATCATCATCAGACTGTTTCATGAGGCATACAACATCATCATCAGACTGCTTCATGAGACATACATCATCATCATCAGACTGCTTCATGAGGCATACATCATCATCAGACTGCTTTATCACAGCTTGATCATCATCATCACACTCGGTCATTTAACCTGTAGGATCATCCTTGTCTCACTGCTTGATTAAACATACATCACCATTAGACAGTTCCATTGTTTAGTCATCATCATCATCAGTAGCATCGTCACCATCATCACCACACAGCTTCAATAGACCTTCATTATCATCAGGCTACATCATTAGACATACACCAGCATCAGACTGCTTCACTGGATCTACATCATCATCAGATTACTTCATTAGATCAACATCATATACTGCTTCATTAGATCATCATCGTCCTCAGAATGCTTTATCACATCTTCTTCTTCATCATCATCAGCAACAGCAGCAGCAGCAATACTGCATCATTAGATCTTAAACATCATCAGACTGCATAATTATACCTTTATTGTCATTAGACACTTTTGTTATCTCTTAATCGTCTTCACGGTTTCATTAGATCTGTATAATAGATTTCTTCATTAGATCTACATCATCATTAGACTGCTTCTTACCTTTCATCGTCATCAAACTATTCAGGAGGTCTTCATCAACATCAGCTAGTTCACTAGACCTTCATCATTATCAGTTTGCATTATCACCAAACTCCTTTATCATATTTTTGTCGTCATCAGACCGCTTCATTACATCTTCATTACCATTAAACTTCTTCATTAAGCATACATCTTTGTCATAGTGCTCAACACATCACACTACTTCATTAGTCATCATCATCCCCATCACAATGTTTCATTACACCTTCTTAATCGTCAGACTGTTCATTAGACAAGTGTAATCACATTGTTCCATTTGGCGTTCTGTTTAATGATTAAAATAGATTTTCCCAAGGACAAGTCCTTTGTTGCCGTTAAATCTCTACGGGACGCTGAGTGCGCGCTGCAAACAGAACCTCGATTGGTTGTTTCATGGAAGAGTAGCAACTACATCGGCACGTAAGATCTAGCTCGGGGGGGGGGGGGGGGGGGGGGGGAGAAAAGAAATATTGCTGTGCGATACGTGATTCGAACCCAGTGTTTTCGCGTCCTAGGTAGTTGCTTTAACCACTAGGCGATACACACCACCTTACTCCTGTCTTCAGACAATGCTCAGCTTACCGGCCCAAACCGGAAATGATAAGCCTCATGACGTAGTCACATTGGTTGTAGCAATACTCGTCATCTTGAGGCGTAGGATCACAACAATGGCCTTCATATGTCCGTCCGCTTCCGTTTGCGAAACTCAGCAACTTGATGCTCAACACGCCACGGCCACTGCCAGGCAAAATCTGATGACAAAGTCACCCATAAGCATCATCGTCAGCGTTGGCAGAATCATCATCATCATCATCATCATCATCATCATCATCATCATCATCATGCACATATATCGTGATGTTTTTGTCATCTGCATTACATCTGAAATGATCAATGTCCACGCATGCTCTATCATTTACAAGCACACACAAAACATGACTAGGTCACACAACAAAGCTCTTGGCATTTTATCACGTGTGTTGTTTACGTGAGAGGTACAAACAAACTACTACTACTATTACTACTACTAATTACAATATCAAATCATATCAAAGCGCAATCACGCACCAGACATACACAAGCGATCAACACAGATCACATACAATATACGAAAAGGACTTACTCAAAAAGACCTAAACAAACTACCGAAAGGAAGTAGTTGTAGAGTTCATTATTGGAAAAAGAGGTAGGGTTTTTAAACCGGATTTATATGCGGAAAAGAGACAGGTTAGGCGAAGAAGAGAATAAAAGTCCAATCTAATTGACGACCCTGAAACAGCAAAAGAACGCTGACTAACAGTTGACAGTTTAACTGTAGGAACCTAAAGGGAAAGAGTGTCTGGAACAGAGCGCAAGGTACGAATAGGCGTATAAATACTGATGTTGTGACAAAGATAGGACAGAGCAGACTGATGAACAGATTTGTAACACAAGGCATCCAGCAATCACTGCAAAGGGTGAAGGAGAGGATTGACATGATCAACCTTTCTCTTTCTGAGGACACGATGAGCGGCCGTAAATACAATGAGATGTCACAAGCTTAGCTACAGCCTCAGTTGAAAGGTATCTTCGAATGTAACCAGCGCGTCGAAACTGATAGTAGCACGATCGGCAGGTTTGGGTCGGAAACTTCTGCATAGAAAGAGTGTTGTCCAAGATCAGGCCCAGGTTCTTGACAGAATCAGAGAGAGGGATGATGTTGTCATCTACCTGGATGGTTTTCACTGTAATAGAGGCAAGTTTGCTTTTATTACCTGTGAGCATGTTTTCAGTTTTATGACGATTTAACTGTGGTTTATTTTGTGTCATCCACTTCTGGATATCAGCATACTTGCTGAACGCTTCTGAGTGATATTTTCAGATGTGATGCTATTCTGAAGTTGTAAATTATCTGCGTAAAATGATGTTTCATAATGCCATCCTGGTTGATGAAGTTGGCTAGGTGTGAAGTATAAATGATGAACAGGACAGGCCCAAGCACAGACCCACGAGGAACCCAGCAAAAAAGCCTAATAGGGTCAGATTGACTTCCGTTGATGAGAACTGATTGAAAGCAGTCAGAGAGAAACTAGAACAAGAAAGAGCAGTACCATGAATTCAGAAAGTTCGTTCAAGACGAAACAGAAGGATAGAGTGGTCAATGGTATCAAAGACAGCAGACAGCTCGAGGAGTGTTGAAGAAAATTTACCGGCATCAGAAACAAGAAGTTTACTGACTAAGTGAACAAGAGCGGTTTCTGTACTGTGGTTTTTATTCAATAGACAGTCTGGAAAGGATGGGGAGATGATTTAAGGAGAGATGCTCAGTCAGCTGGTTTAGTACCACTTTCTCAAGAGCTTTGGGAGCAATGGGAGATTTGATACAGGTCTATAATTTTCAATGTAATTGGGATCGAGATTATTTTTCTTGCGAAGTTGCCTGACGAAAGTAGTTTTCAAAGCAGAAGGGAACACTCCAAAGAAGGATTAACAATTGAGGTGATAGATGGAAGAAGTTGCTGGTAAATTTGTGAAAAAGAGAGAGACCGGAATTGAGTCAGGTTTGCAAGATTTGTTATTGCAGGTTCTGCTCGTGTTGAACAGCAGCTATTCTGAACTGCGCAAAGGCCAAAGTTTGACATAGTCTATCCTGCTGAGGCTAATTGTAAGGCCAAAGTTTGACATAGTGTACCCTGCTGATGCTCATTGTATAGCCTTTGTGCTATCAATATGCACAAAATTATGATAACACGTTACCCAGTTTAATTGTGTGACGTCATTGAAAGATGACGTAATGAACAGTGCGACACCTGCCTGGTTGTTTCCATTTTGTAACAAAACCTGGCTGGCAAAAACTGCTCGAGAATGTAGGACGTGGCTATACTGTTAAATCACAGCTTGATATTAATTTTCAGTCAGACTACCAACATGCATTTGACTCTTGATTAGGAGGCTGAAACTCTGTGTATAGAGATAAGGAGAGTCATTTGAAGGACTCCCAAAGTTTTAGTTCGTTGGACTTCCCGTTTTTGTTTTGCGGAGTAAGTGACAAGACTTTTGGATCAGCCCTCTTGACTTAGTCTTGATAATTCGCGTTGTTCTGCAAGCAGTGAGATGCTGCTTTCTTCATTTGATTTTAGTGTTTGTATGAACAGTCACACCGGGTGTCGATTTCACCTTTTTGTCGTTTATATGTTGTAATTATCTTATCATATATTTGATGCGCAAAAACAAACTTCTTATCCGTAAAATCAATTTTGATTAAGTTAAATAAATAAATCAGGATGAAATACTTTTATTGTCTTGGTTTCTGACTTGATTGATTGTTTTAATGTTATGTCTTTATCTGGCTTTTGTAATAAAGCATTGTTTGTGGTTTGTCCACTTCAACTTTCATGCCAAATATATTAAAAAAAATGGGACTTTTGCTTATAACAAAATGTTTCCATCCGGTGGGTTAAAAAGGACAGTTTTAAGAATGATGAGTTGGGTTCAGTGCGTATGCATGTTGTGGACTTTTTTGAGTGTTTGTTTTTTCCCCCCGTTTCAGTATAAATATATCCCTACCTTCTGGAAATTCTGTGCTAGAAATTTCCTCATTTCTGTCACTGTATTTGTTTCTGCCTTGTTCCTTTGCTTTCAGTCATTTTTTCCTATCATTTTCTATCTTGCTGGTCCATTCACCTGTATGAGTTCGATAAAGTCTCATGTACATTCTCTTGGGATTGATAATTGGGCACATGTATTAAGTGCATTTTTGGCTCTAGGGAAATGAGATATGCAGAAGCAATTTTGGGTAGTTAGGCCCATTTTTATATATGTTTTAGTGTCATAAGTTATGTTTAAATTTGTATTTAGGTATGCTTTTTAAATCCCCTGTGCGATTAATTGGATGGAGTGTCAACGCCAGGGGCACTCTTTAAGATTATGTGCGTGAATGCATTGATATGTGTACATAATTTTCTTGGCCTTAATTATAAGACAAAATGAAAATATGAACGGCATAGTAATGCACGAAACTGAACATAAAATCCCTCAGCGTGCTGATAATACCACACTTATACTGAATGACGAGGAACGACCATTCGAAGAGGCAATAAACTGATAGTCGGAACTTCTACTAAATGCAAGGAAAACTATCGCAATATGGCTTGACAGCAAATGGAAATCACCAATTAAATGCGTGCCACACTTGCACGTGGAATGGAATCCACACAAATGTATGATTTAGGGAATATGGCTCACCAACGATTTACGGGATTGTGATATGCTGAATTTTCAAGAAAAATATTCAGAAATTAAGGCATGGATCAAAAGACAAACTACACTTCTAGGTACAGTTGCGGTTTTTAAAATCATTTATACTATTAAAATTATTCATTTATGCTATCAAACCCACCAGACAGTCTATTAGATGCGTGAAAAAAATCCGTACTTGCATTTGTGTGGAACACAAAACCTGATAAGACTAATAGAAAAAAAACAGCATTAGAGGCATCGAAAACGGAGGCATGGAATACCTAGTTAAAACTCAAACCATGAATGGAAAAACACGGTCACAACTTTAGACAAGAGGATGGCTTCATTAGAAAGCATGGCTTCCAGTTTCCCAATACATCGATTCTCCAAAACAATTTTTTTTTTGCGATAATGTCCAACACGCCTATAAAGAATTTGGAAAGAACGTGGAACCTAAACGTTAGTAAGAATTTTGTTGTAGAGCCTTTGTTTTATAATGAAAAAAATGAAACTGGGCGAAAAGACACTGCTGTTTTATGGAAGTGTGTCGTCTATCTCCATCGCCGTGGACGATGGTGGGAACTCGATTCTTTGTCACCAGGCGACACGGTCTCTGCTCCTGTGTACATGTATGATGTCATGGAGCCCCAGTTTGCAGGCGTCAGCGACGTTGTCCATGAAGGATTTTGCTGGCCTTCCTTGTTTTCTCTTTGCCTCGACTCTCCCCGGCAGGACTGTTGTCATCAAGTCTGTTCTTGTGTTTCTGTTCATGTGCCCGATATACTTCAATTTTTTTTTGTTGATCTCGGGGAGCATTTTACGTTGGACAGCTAATTCCTTTCGCACGCTTTCGTTCGTTCTTTTGTCTGTCTATTTTACTCTGAGAAGACGCCTGAAGAACCACATTTCTGTTGCGCTTATTTCATTTTCGTCATCTTTCTTCAAGTCCAGGCTTCACATCCGTAAAAACACGCATTTTATGAAAACCATAATGAAAACTGATGTTACAGTTATGTCTTTCAATTTTTACAAAAGAAAGTACAACATGAAAACCAGATGTCATTACACACACTGGTGCCGTGCAAGCAATAAAGAGTTATTTGCGTACAGTAGGCTTAAGTATTGAAAGCAGTGCATCTATAAATATTTCAAAAATACTTAACTGAATTTGCGCTGTAAATAAAGGAGTCAATTATATCACAGAACACTAGCGGAAAATGCAAGCAGACATAAATGTTGTGAGAAATGACAGATGGTTCTTAACAAAACAATTAAACAGAATAAAACATTTCACAAAATTCAAAAGATCAAGGAAATATAGATTAGAAAGTATCAAATTAGGCTGATGCAGCATTTCTTGCCAACCGATGCTATTTTGACGAAAAATGGCATTAGTAATGATACTATATACTATTTTTCTAGAAGCGAAAAGAGCCAAGTGCGACATGCGTTGGAAATGTACAGGGCTACAGGCGTTTGGAGACAACTTGGAGCAGTTTGAGCGGCGTTTGCTCCAATATTACCTTTTCATACATTACCGAAATGATCATATTGTCTAGACATGACACTAATTTCAAATTAGATTACGTCTTAGACTCAACTATGT
Organism: Monoplex corrugatus; assembly: GCA_030674185.1. Taxonomy (NCBI): domain Eukaryota; kingdom Metazoa; phylum Mollusca; class Gastropoda; order Littorinimorpha; family Ranellidae; genus Monoplex; species Monoplex corrugatus. The sequence goes on along the minus strand of JAPXFY010000013.1, from coordinate 77,584,732 downwards.
TGCCGCAAAATTCTATATTTGCAAATGCAAACATAAAGAGATTAAATCGCATGTCAGTTTATTTAGAACGTATCATAGCATTACTGAGCATGACATATAATAAATTTAAGAATGACTGGGTTTCCGACAAAACATTAGCAGACATGTAGACTGTTCAAATATCTATTAGACTGAGGGACCGCCTACACCCCCTTCGCCCCCACCCCCCTTGGGGATTTTATGGAATATGAATTTCTGTTGAAGCTTGTCACCTAACATAGTGATTGCAGGTTGTTTGTCATACAACGTCCGCTGGGTGTGACAACACATATTTAAAGTTAGCTACCATCAAAAATCTGAATTGTGGACAAAAAACAAACAAACAAACAAACAAACAAACAAACAAACAAACAAAAAAACAAAACAACAGAGGCCAACAGGTAATGTTTGTTATCTACTTTTGGAGGACTTGTTACAGGTTTTGATGTTTTAGATAGAATAGGAACAGAAGTAACGACATCTACTCCTCATCAACGTCAGATATTTGTTCACTGGATCATGGGCAGGAGGAGAGGGTGAAAGACGGGGAAGGTCAGCACAGCAAGTTTAGTTCGGCTGTTTCACAGACTTGAAGCCATATTGATTTTAACCTTCCAACAACAGTTAAAATGCACTTAAAAGTTTATGCGATGGTGGTAGTTTTATAAATATGTTTGTATTTTCTTTTAGTTGTTTTACTTCATGATAGGCAAACCTTGGTAGGAATATCCACTGAAGAATCCGTAAGTTTCAATACTCCTCTGAAGAAACTAAATCTAGATTATTTTCTACACTGCAGTCAGTTCAGTGCAGTGACCAGCCAGTTGAAGAAAACGAACCAGATAATAGCAGAAAGAAACGGTTTTGCTGAGCTTGTTGTTTTGTCAGTCACTCATGACATCAGCGTAGAGAGGCCTTCCGGGCTTTCCTATGGGCCCTAGTCTTTTGGTACAGAGCTGATGGAACTCCTGTAAATACTGACAAAACAAAACTTCTGCATTAGATGAAATGCATTTTGTTTTACGCTGCCGTGCACACTACATGTCATTCAAGTTTTACAATTTCCTATTCTAGTTTCGACCTAGTCTGCTCATGGTTGCTGATCACGAAAGCATAATTTGAACAAGATTTTTAAGATCAGATGTATTGGCGTATTAATTAAGAAAGCAAACTGTCTTTATAATGATTCCGATGATGTCAAATGATCACACTGGTTATGTATTTGCGCCACTTCATGAGGGCCAGTCGCATCTGAAATCTGAAATCCTGCCCCTGTTTCTCCCCCTCTCCCCCTTCACCACATAAACAGACTCAGATTTTGCAAAATGCTTCTACATCTACATGGTGCCACAGTGTGGAGCATATAAAACAGTACAGTTATGAAGTAACATTACTGGAGCCCAGCAGCACCAGTGCAGCTGCTTCACTGACAGTTCGCTGACACTCGCATACTTCACACACAGTCACACACGTACATAACAATGATGTTTGAATAATTTCATTTCTGTAGCTCAAACAGTCCATGTCAAAAGCATGCTCATTACACTTTACAGGAATAGAGCAAACATGCGCGTGCACACACACACACACACACACACACACACACACACACACACACACACACACATACACACACACATACACACACATACACACACACATACACACACACACACACACACACACACACATACACACACACATACACACACATACACACACACATACACACACATACACACACACATACACACACACACACACCACACACACACACACACACACACACACACACACACACACACACACACACACAGAAAAGATGCTAAGCTAGAACACAGTCTGCCAGGCGTGTGACCCTTGACCCAAGTTATCATTGTGTTACCTCTTTCTCCACACACACACGCACACACACACGCACGCACGCACACACACACACACACACACACACACACACAACATGTGCACACACACAAACATGCACACACACACATACACACACACACACAAACATATGCACACACATGCGCGCACAAACATACACACACACACAACATGTGCACACACACACAAACATGCACACACACACAAACATATGCACACACATGCGCGCACAAACACACACACACACACATCCACACACACACACAAACATAGGCACACACACACACACACACACAAACATACATACACACACACAAACATAGGCACACACACACACACAGACCACACACACACACACACACACACACACACACACACACACACACAACACACACACACATGGGCACACAATGGATGTTGAGCTAGGAATGTTGATTTATGTGTGTTTGATTTGAATATGTTAAGCAACACATGTTTACCCTTTCCATTTTTCATATTCGTATCATACCTTTTATGAATGTAAATACGAGTATGAATAAAATGGATTTACCATGTGAAAGTAAGCCAGTTTTCCCGTTGAGAGCGCGTCGCCGCAATGTAGCGCCACTTTTCGTTTTGTTTTGACCAAGACTCCGGAAAGGGAAGAAGGTTAACTGGCCTTTAACGGGAGGGACCTGGGAAATCAACCTCTCTCTCCAATGTTTTATACAAAGGCAGCCGGTCAGTGCACTACTCTTCATGATATTAAACTGCCTTGGGATCTTTAGCGTGCGCAGGTCAGAAGGCACACAGGTCCGACCCATGTTTTGTCCCTTTCTGGAAGACTACCTATCCTGTTCGATTTCCCGGTCAAACTGAGGAGAAAAGTCGAGGCTTCAACGGGAAACGAACTTGTAACCTTGAGTTTAGGACTTAGTGGGCAAACTTGTGAACCATTCTGCCCAGTCTGCTCCCTTTATCTCTACAGTCACCTAAACTAAAGACAGTATGCACTTGTACTAAATATGTACGCGTGAGTCAGAGAGAGTTCTAAACGGAAGGATTGAATTCACGTATCCGCCACAAACGGTTGGGTGAAATCGTTGAGTATCAAAGGCACGTAGACCTTGTGGCATCTGGGCCCGGAGGAAATAGCTAGCGGACGGAGCACACAGAAACGTCAAACAGTGAAGGGAAGTGGGAGGAACAGAGAGAGTGCAGGCCACACAACTGCCTGTAAAGTTCAACACAGCGCAAGTTCCATGGCCACCATGACTCTATCGATCTGTTGCACTTCTTTCACACTCTCTCTTACTCTGTCTCACTCCCACAGAGAAAGAGATAGAGGGAGAGAGAGAGAGAGACAGACAGACAGACAGACGGACAGAGAGAGAGACAAACACAGAGAGAGAGACAGACAGACAGACAGAGAGAGAGAGAGAGAGAGAGAGAGAGAGAGAGAGAGAGAGAGAGAGAGAGAGAGAGAGAGATACACGAAGTATAAATGTGCCAACAATCAGATTATCATGATGATTTATTTGTGCAATCCATAGTTCCTTATGAAAGGTGTGAAAAAAATCAGCGGTAGTTTTGGCAAATCTTGTATATGTCAGGGAAATTCAAATCACAAACAGCATACAGTTACAAGTGAACAACACATTGTACAAACACATACATATCTACCCTTTTAAACGGGATATTGTAAAGTTTCTGATGACTCGTTCATCACTTATTGAGAAAAGCGTTAATTTTATTCTTGCAAAGAAGATGCACTATGTTAAAGGAATCATTTTCTTGAAGGATCATCGTGTGAGCCGGCATTTGAACAGACGGAAGGCAGGCCTATCGCGCCCTCCACCATTCCAATCTGCTTCCCTGGGAAATGTTGTTCTCATCATATTTTGTATGAACTTAACGTTAGTTTCATAATTTAATTTTAATGAGTTGATCCTGTCTATTCTCATATAAAAGATGTCGAGACTATATGCATGTTTTGATAAATACATAGAGTGTCATATTTATATATTTAAAAAAAAACAACAACTTGAAACCATTTATAGTTTGCTTTTTTTCCAAAGTCTTTTCTAGTTTGTCTTCAAACAAGAGGAATACAGGCTGATGTTGACAACATGACGCATTGCTCATATTCGTGGTCGCTTGGGTCCAGAGGAGCTGGAAAACTGACTACACACCAACATGGCTGTGCGCGTCCACTCCAGGGTCAAACGCGCGAATGACGCGGCAAAAGCTAAAATATCCGTCAGACCATAACGTTACCGCGAAAAAAAGCGCAAACAACAGTCCCGCACAAAACCCCGAGTTATTTGGCCAATGGAACAGCGTCATGTTCACTGCACTGTAAGGGGTCGTCTGGTTCACGGCAGGCGATCGATGCAGTTGAACACGTGTGATGAAAAATGTATGCTCAGGTTAGCTGTGGCAAAATGTTTGTTGCTGCAACACACAGTTTGCAGATTCCGCACTGTTATCCTCCAACATGCCAAGAATTGTTTTGTTTTGTCAAATAATATTAGTTTTTTCAAGTCTGAAGATTAGGAAATCTTTCTCGTAGTCTTTTTGAGTTCCGTTTTTCTCTTTCTCTTTTTCTCGAAATCGTTTCATTTTTGTCATCTCCTTCTCTCTCTCTCTCTCTCTCTCTCTCTCTCGTCCCCCTCCCCCTCTCTCTCTCAAGACGCGGTAGTCTGGTGGACAAACATCGGATTTCCGGTCTGAAGGTCTGGGTTCCATCCGCCTAGATACCCCTGCTTAGTGGGTGTGGGGTGGATGTTTTCCCGACCTTCCAGGTCAGCATAATTATGGAGACCCGCAAGTGTCTAAACCGCCTGTGCGTGTGATTGCATACAGAGTATTAAACATGCGCATAAAAGATCCCGTGAGTCATGTCAGTCGCTGGCATACGTAAACACGAAAACATCCAGCATACAAGCAACTGCAAATTTGAAAAATGACTTTTAGATAATAACATCTACCGTTGTAAAATATCGTATCATTGGCATCATCATCATTTATTTCAGTGAATTTTTTAAGCATCTGACGAATCGATTTCCTGTACTTTCATGGGTAAAATACCCATGGCATCACTTCTTTTGCTGACACTTAGCAAAACATATCAGAACGTGTGAGATCATTGTTATCATTTGCACTGAAATTAGACATGAACTAAACTGTTGTGAGAAGCGTGTCTTCTTGCGTTATAGTGGTGTTTGTCAGTGGGAAATACATCCAATAACGCCCCTTAGATTAAGGCAACTTGACATGAAATTCCCTCCCCAGCCATCTGTTGTTTGTACATGTATATAAACATTTGGATTTCGTATTTCGTTACTGCATGGTAATTCTATTTCTATTCGGTTTCCCCCATAATCTGTAGCGTAATTTTCACTGTATTTAGGTTGTATATAGTGTAGTTTTTTATAGTGATTTCAATAGGAGCTAAGGGGCATTGAACAACGTCATGTTTCACCTAGACCAAGCTTAACACTGACTGTAATCGACAGTGGACTTGGCATTACAACGTTGTCACAGACCAATGTTTTAAAACAAGAAAGAACACAGAATAAAGCGAAGACACTGATCGTGGGAACCACAAAACCACACCCACGGAAACTATGTGGGACCTGATAGTCAAAACATCAAACAGAACATGTGAAGACATAATTATTTCAGGGCACTGGAAAACCCGGAAAACCCATTTCACGAGATGGCTTGGAACAGCAAAAAGATTCCAGACAGAAGAATCCATTCAGCAAGCGTGTCAACTGACAGAACTCAGAGACAAAAGAAAAGAAAACATCCAAACAGTTTCAAAAACCTATGCAAAAACATTATATCCAAAAAATATAGCGAGACACTGTCGCGAATGGCCAGAAGGGAAACCTGATGCTGAAATTAAAACTAAGCTTCATTCGCAAAGATGTAATCATATACACAGGTGGCTCAGTCACCAATAACAAATCCGGATGGGCCTTCACCATCAAACAAACCAGAAACACCCTACAGGAAGAAACTGCTGCATGTAATAACATAACTATCAGTCTAACAGCAGAAAATGAGCGTGCCAACAAACTTGTAGGAAATGTCACTACAACAATAATTCTGCATCTTGGAAAGTCTGAAATCCTCGAAGCTCAAAATCATACCTTTGCGAAGAAAATGTGACTCACCATACCATTCAACGTCTTACCAAAAAAGGAATAGTTACAGACAGTGCCCGAAAATCTGCTATGAAGAGAAAAACAAGAACCATCATCAATCAAACACTGGCACCATATGATAAGTATCAGTGAAATTGTAAAGACAGCTGGAGAACGGTGAAGGTTATTACGTTATCTGTGTGTTTGTATGTAGTTTGTTGTGTGTTGTTTGTATGTCTTTAAATTTGTGTGGTATTTATGTATTCTTTGTTGTTTTGTTGATGTTCTTTTTCTGTTTTATTGTGTTTTGTTCTGTTTTGTCTAGTTTTGTTCACTAGTGTGATTTATTGTACTGTTTTCTGGTATCGCGTTATGTAGGGTGTGTGTGTGTGTGTGGTGTGTGTGTGTGTGTGTGTGTGTGTGTGTGTGTGTGTGTGTGTGTGTGTGTGTGTGTGTGTGTATGTGTGTGTGTGTGTTTGTGTATACGGTGTGTGTGTGTGTGTGTGTGTGTGTGTGTGTGTGTGTGTGTGTGTGTGTGTGTGTGTGTGTGTGTGTGTGTGTGTGTGTGTGTGTGTGTGTGTGTATGTGTGTGTGTGTGTTGTGTATACGAGTGTGTGTGTGTGTGTGTGTGTGTGTGTGTGTGTGTGTGTGTGTGTGTGTGTGTGTGTGTGTGTGTGTGTGTCTGTGTGTTTGTGTATACGAGTGTGTGTGTGTGTGTGTGTGTGTGTGTGTGTGTGTGTCTGTGTGTTTGTGTATACGAGTGTGTGTGTGTGTGTGTGTGTGGTGTGAGTGTGTGTCTGTGTGTTTGTGTATACGAGTGTGTGTGTGTGTGTGTGTGTGTGTGTGTGGTGTGTGTGTGTACGAGTGTGTATGTGCCTCTGTGTGTGTGTGTGTGTGTGTATGAGTGTGTGTGTGCTCTGTGTGTGTGTGTGTGTGTGTGTGGTGTGTGTGTGTGTGTGTGTTATGTGTGTGTGCCTGTGTGTGTGTGTGGTGTGTGTGTGTGAAAGTGTGTGTGTGTGTGTGTGTGCGTGCGTGTGTGTGTTTGTTTGCTTATTGTTGTTTGTTCTTATCCATTTATCTAATTCTTTTCTCTCGGAGATGGATCATGGCCTGGAGGAGCTACAATAAAGGAGACAATACGTTAATCATGTTGAGAGGCAGCGGAGGTTACGTGTTGGACTGATTTTTGTTTTTTGTTTGTTATTTGAGTAGTACGGTATGTAAGCTTTCATATCTGATATTTTAGCTGAACTTAGTGTACTTCACAGCTGTCATAAGCGAGCTTCTGTGGATTTATACAACGTTGATTTCCATATTTGCTCGGACTTGCCGAATGGTTGAGGACAGACAGGGTGTACTTGCAGCGACAAGGGATAGATTCGTATGGAGGGTCATGATCGCCAACACCATGCGGCTGGGCACTTGATGATGATGATGATAATGATAATTTGCTCATATGGGTGCGAGGCTTTTGGGCAGTCATATACCTGCGTGCCCTGGACAATCATATATCTGAAACTCATATATCTGATGTGTATGACATATACCTGATACAGCTTCAGTTTACTGTACTGAAATTACGATGAACATCTATCAGGTTTTGCAAAATGCAACTGCAAAGATAACTTTCATCAGAAAGTAAATATTCACATCTGACTGAGTAAACACAAAACAGTACTTTCCGGTCCTAATAAAAAGAGACCTAGAATTGCTGTCTCTGACATGCGTAACAAAACATAAATCATGGCAAATTAAACTGTTAAGCTTAACAGAATCCTGGGATCATGAACCCACACAAAATCTAACTTTTCATGGATTATTTTTCGCAAAGATCCCCAGAAACCAAATATGGGCTTATTGTGTGGCACATTCCTAAATTAGAAAGCATTTTTCCTAACACACGGTGAATTCAACAAACAAACAAACAAACAAACAAAAAAAGAGAGAAATGAATTACATTTTCTAGTTTCAATAGATGCAAACAGTCTTCAAGATACACAAACCAGCAGACAGAAAGACTGTGCAAGACTGTGCACATGATACTCATACAACACTGAAACCGATTCACTCTGTAGCAAACAGAACACACACGGTTATAACATTTCCACAACAGATGGTACGTTACCAACTTCTAGGTCTAAACAGTCAGAGAAATGGAATACCGATGATTCACAGAAAAAATGTATTTATGAAAATCAATAATATACAAGATAGTACATTAACATAAAAACAGGTATGTATCATACTGTACAGAATTTTGGAATTAATGTCATTGTTAAAGAAATGTAGACAATTTTTATTGTGACTTTTCGTTTGGAAACGAAATATAGCACAGATCATGTCTTCTGGATATGTTTGCAAGGGAAGTAAAGCTGGCACACAGGCCAGTGGCCCATGCCGTGGACCCACTCACTACTCGTTATCTTACCTAAGAAAGGAAATCTCAACACTGCCCGCAGATATTCAAAATCATTCTGAACAGATTACAATCATAAGTAGATACAGTCATTGCTGAAGAACATGCTGGATTCCGCAGAACTGAATAGATCTTTGACATGCTACCCTTTGCGAAAAACGCACCTAGCACTAGAGGGAGTTCTACCACGTCTTCATAACCGTTAAAGAAGGCCTTTGACAGAGTACGGCAGGAAGCGAAATACAGCTCCAACACCACAACGAAAACATTTAATGTCAGGCAAAAACTAATCAGCACTATCAAGCAGCTAAACACTTAAAGTACACCAGGTGTTATTTGAGAGTGGTTTCAGTACTTTGGTTGGAGTTAACGCATTTTCCTGGAAGGTATCATGACTGATGAACTCGAAGACCGTTTCAGCACATCGGCATTGGAGGAAGAACCGTCACAAATTTTTGCTTTGCTAGTTGGTAGAGCCATGGACCCAAGATCTGAAACCTCGAGTTCAATCCCAGCCCCGACATTAAAATACTGGCGTGGTCGCTGCCCATCTTAATGTTTCCATCATTCTGGTGGTGTCTGCTTAGTGTTTGATAGGCCCCTTCTCTTCCCTTTCCCTGTTTCTGGTGGTGTCTGCTTAGTGTTTGATAGGCCCCTTCTCTTCCCTTTCCCTGTTTCTGGTGGTGTCTGCTTAGTGTTTGATAGGCCCCTTCTCTTCCCTTTCCCTGTTTCTGGTGGTGTCTGCTTAGTGTTTGATAGGCCCCTTCTCTTCCCTTTCCCTGTTTCTGGTGGTGTCTGCTTAGTGTTTTTGATAGGCCCCTTCTCTTCCCTTTCCCTGTTTCTGGTGGTGTCTGCTTAGTGTTTTTGATAGGCCCCTTCTCTTCCCTTTCCTGTTTCTGGTGGTGTCTGCTTAGTGTTTGATAGGCCCCTTCTCTTCCCTTTCCCTGTTTCTGGTGGTGTCTGCTTAGTGTTTGATAGGCCCCTTCTCTTCCCTTTCCCTGTTTCTGGTGGTGTCTGCTTAGTGTTTGATAGGCCCCTTCTCTTCCCTTTCCCTGTTTCTGGTGGTGTCTGCTTAGTGTTTGATAGGCCCCTTCTCTTCCCTTTCCCTGTTTCTGGTGGTGTCTGCTTAGTGTTTGATAGGCCCTTCTCTTCCCTTTCCTGTTTCTGGTGGTGTCTGCTTAGTGTTTGATAGGCCCTTCTCTTCCCTTTCCTGTTTCGAGACCTTGCCCCGCATAGAGTTTTGAGCAGGCTTAGGAAATCTGTCAGATAACTGCTGGCAGATTTGGGTGGAGCACACATGGAGTTGTCCGAGCGCGGTGAATCCCTCTTGAAATAACTCCAGTAATTCCAATAAGGATGTTGAAAGATTAGATAAGGTGTGGACAGAACATGGTGTGGGTATCTGCGCCAACAAGACCAAGGCCAGCAACAATACCACCATGATTACTGACATAACTGTCCTTGACTGAAGCTAGCAACTGTTCAACAATTCACTTACCTGGGATCCATCGTGAGCAACAAAAGATCCCAACCAGAAATCCCATGAGGACAACAAAGACAACATCAGCACTGTTCAAGCTGAAACCTGCATGGAAGGACGAGAAGATCAGGTTCTTACATGCACTGGAACATTCCATCTTCCTGAATGCATGGGAGACATGGACCCTCACTGCGGATTTGGAAAGACATATCCAAGTCATGGACATGTGGTGTTATACATGATACTTAACGTCAGGTACACTGATCATATCACCACCCAATAAGTGCTCCAAAACTTCAAACCACACAATGGACCATATCAAAATCTGTCGACTTAAGTTTAGAAAAGAAAACTACGCCATGTAACAGGATCTGATGGTCTTGCAAAATCATTCCTGCAGAGAACTGCTGAGGAAGGGAGTCAGAAAAATGATTGGACTAACAACACTGTGCAATGGACATAGAAACCATCTACAGTACTCAGCACAGCTGGAGCAATGTGGTGAACAGTTCTTTAGTGCGGTACTCCAATGGCCTTTTACGGAGAAGAAGAAGAAGAAGACTACGGAGTTATCTTGGGAAAGAATTGAAGAAATGATGCAAATCTTAGACAGACTGAAAATATGATACTGAATTGGAATAATGAAAATACTGCACGAGTATTTAAATGAGCGAGATCTGCACCCGTGGAAACTCGTTTAATTAGACCGGAAGGTGTGCGCTGAACCTGGGCGCTAACCAGGACAGTCCCCCATAACTTCCAGTTCATGCCACAACATTTGACGTCACTGCTTCCTTCAACTTTGTCTCCTCTTCTCAGGCATCTCTCTCTTCATCCGATGAATTTGCACAATTGTCACAAAGTCGTTTTTTTCATATGCTTCTGATGTTTTCTTTGAACCATGTATATTTTTTTCACAGAACATTCACCGACTGTTTTAGATGTTGACGTCCATCAGTAAAAGTTCTATTCTGATAATATTATTTTTGTCTTTATTTTGTAGTTTATCTTCCCCATTTCTGACGTCCAGTTTGCTCTTGATTTTCAAATGTTAAGTCTACAATTACCATAGTGTTCAAGTCTATAGCCAGGCATGACTTTTGCATCATCAAAATTTAACATAAATTTTTTTTGTCGGGACAGTAGGAAAAAGGTTTTGTTGAAAGGAGGAAGTACTTCGCCGAATCAAATATCTGAGATCTGATTCTTTTCTCTCAACACCTCTGTCACGTTCGATTCCAGCACTCTATTTTCCATTGTTTCTTTTGCTTTTGGGTTTTTTAACATCAACACAGTCTAAACTTGATTTCAAGATAAAGATACCAATCACTAACTAATACTATATTTTGTCCGCTGTATTGATTATTTCTTGTTAATTTCCTTAATGCATAGGGTTATCTTTGAGTCATGAACATTTACCTGGTACCAAAATAACATAATTTTCCACAGTTGTCAGAGATAGGAGAATGAAGTTGCCATCATCTTCTTTTTTGCTACTTCGTCAGTTTTAAATGATGTTGCCATTACCATAACTGACATACGGATAAAAAGAAGACACAGTTATGTCCTTATTCTGATGTGACTTATTTTTATAATTTTACACCGAAACAGTGTCCTGTAGGTAATAAATGTTGTTAAATGTTGTACGAGTTCGTGTTGTTGTTTTTCATGCGGAAAGATGGAAAATATCCCTTCGCATTTCAATCAATTTGTGGTATGAGCCATGGTTGACACAACAGGAAAACAACGGGAATGGAAATATTTGAAAAATAAAATTCCAGTTCTCGTGGAAAATATGTTGTATGTGAGACGTGCATGGGTATGCGTCGGGATAACCACACAGCGTATGCTTCCGGTAGCAAAAGCCACACTGTTTACACGCACTGCGAAAAGAAGGCAAAGATCTAAACCACCGGTGACATAAAGTCAGACTGAATAACAAAAAAACCAAACAAAACAAAACAAAAAAAAACAAAAAAACAACAACAACAAAAACAAAACAAAACAAACAAACAAACAAAACAAAAAAACGGCCGAAAAAGTTAAGTTGTCTTTTTTTCCCCAAACTTATGATTGTGACCATGCAGTAATTTGGGTAGAAGTAATGCATTTTAGTCTTGTATTTTAATGCTTCAGAAAGCCACATTGGCGGCCTGAACAGCTGTACAAAAAGCTGATTATTTTATTGGACAGAAATCCCTCCAGTTCATGTTCTAAAAACAGAAATCTCAATTCAAGACGTTTACAATATTGATGTCTGAACAGCAAGGACTCATTAAACATAGCACGGAATCTCTAAAATTTGGAATCTCTTAAAAAAACTTGGTAGAAAAGAAGATGCCTCCATTCATTGCTACAAGATACAGAAATTTCGAATCGAGATGTTTCCAGTATGGAAGGCCAGGCGGGCACGACCGTGGAGAGGTGAGGACACTGGTCGTCACACTGGGGGATGTGTGAGTTCGAGCCTGCGTGGGTACCCCTTTCGGGAAACGAGTGGAGATCTTTCCGCGTTCCCAACTCAACAGACATGCTAGTGCTTGGTCCCCTTTGTGTGTGTACACATGTAGAGCATCAAGTACACGTGGTACATGTGGTGAACACCCTGTAGACCATGGTCATGTTTGCTGGCTTACGGAAATGCCAAAACACTCAGCATGCACTTCCATAACACAGAATATGACTGCCTTCATGCGGGATAAAAACACAGCCAAACATGTATATTTGAATGCATGTGGGAACTGCAGTCACAATCGAACAAAAATCAATAGCTAAATGGCAAAGAATTAAAGAACATAAAGCGCAGAAACAAAAACTCTTCGAAAGAAAGACTTCGGAGAACTGACATGAGGACAAAAGTGATGAATCACCACACTTAAAGTCAAATATCTTGATAGATCGCCCACGTCCATAACAGAAAAGAAATTAGTCTTGGAAACAGATTCTTATGATGATGATTTCATTATTTAAAAAACTGAAGATCTGCCAGACGTGCACGAAGAGATGAACAAACGAAAACCTGATGGATCAAGAAACGATTTGGGGCTAAATGACACAGAAAGAGGAGTATGAGCCTGAATGTCACAGATAACTCAAAAATGAATGAAGAAAAGATCACGGGCAAAACTGAGAAATAGAAGAGCCAGAAAAAATTGAAATAACAGCTCCTAAAGTCACCCCAGAAATCTGGGCGATGATGGAGCATGTGGCAAAGGGCATATACCTGAGAGTCGAAAAGAACAAAACATTATGAACGAAACGAGTAATGCCACGGCCTTGGTGTTGAAATTTAACATAAGTTGTCAAAAATTGCAAATGCAGAAAACACGAATAAATGACAAAATATAAAAAAGATACTCAGAATTACCAGTGACACGGTTATTGTTTGGAGATGATTTAAAGGTATGTTTATCCACAACAGACTCAATCAGTAAACGAGGCATGATTCTGATTTAGCAGAACAAAGAACCAAATATTTATCACGTGAAAATTAGGAAATGAATGAACACAAAAACTGACAAATGAATACGGAATAGGCCAGGTTTTGATAGTGCAGCAGAGTCCCAAACAAGGGTCACGAGTGTAGGAGTTACAAAAAGAGCCCAAAGAACTCCTAAGGAGACTTAAATCTGTTCAAATGAAAGGACCAACTGAAACAGGACAGCTAAGGCCTTTCAAGCCAAAAAGCAAATTCTTAAAGCATTTTACATCAAAACTACACACAAGTGAAAGCATCTTGAGCCAAGATGGCAGAAATTAACTTCAGAAAAATTAATACTAGAAATATCGTCATCATCATCATTATCATCATAATCATCATCATCATCATCATCATCATCAATCGTTTTAGTACAATGTTATTCGCAAAACTTATGTGCTCATTGCGTATTACTCGTAATCACACTTGTTTGTGAAGCAGGAGAACTCAATCTGTTAGGCCAGCTGTCCACTCTTCGCTGTTTTAACACCGCATGTATCTTGAGTGGGAACCAAAACATCTTTGTGTGATACCCCCAAACACAGACACGGATTCCCCTTAAATCCCTGTACAAAGAAATCTGCAAAACAAGTGGACAATAAAAACAAGCAAGCAAGCAAACAAACAAAAACCTCTTAGCAATTAAGGCAGTAGGTAACTCCGTCCCTGACACAATAAAGTTACATCGCCCATATTCACTGTGGTACAGACAGACTTAATTCAAATTCCAAAGAAAAATGTGATCAAAATCTGGCTATGGACATCTCAAAAACAGAAAATCTAAACTCTGATGCAAAAATGAGGAGAAAGGGATATTGTATGGCATCGGTGGATATACAACGTGGATATAACTCCTCCCATTGGATCCAAAATACAAACAGTTTCTCAAGTTTCTGTGGAAAGGGCAACTCTATGTTCGCACGTGTCCACCAAATGGTCTTTCATGCTTTCCAAGATACGCACATCTGACGACACAAAGTCTCTTGTTTACATTACAATGAACGTGGAAAGAACACTGACTGCAGTCGATTTAGCAATGTCTCTTAGATTTGTATTATCACACTTTATGGCCACTGGAGTTGAGAGAATTTTTCACAATGCCAAGATAATGAAGATGAATAACAATGATGGTATGGAGTTCCATTTTTGATTGACACTAACAGGGCTGTAGTCTATGCTTACTTTCATCATAAATGCTAGTGTCCAACAGGCCAGAGACACACAGACACCTGGAGTAAATAATAATAATTATAATAATAAGAAGAACATAATACTACTACTACTACTACTACTACTACTAATCATGATGATGATGATGATGACGTTTACAAGATGCCAAATCTTGATATAGATATCAGATCAAAGCGTGCACTGTCATCGGTCACCTGGCTGTCACTCACAAGGACCAACACTGAAGGGTACAAAGCACACACAGGTCAGGAGGGGCAGGACAGGAGTGAAGTGGGACGAAAGGTGGGCACGTACAGGGGGAACTTATTGCTGGACAAAAAGCCATGTCCTCAAATTAAACTTGAAGGGAGACGGAGTACGTGACTGGAATAGACAGGCGCTTGCTCCAGTTGTAGGGACAAGACACAGAAAATGAGCGGCGACCGACTGTAGAACACCTGTGTTGATGATTCTTGTAAACAAGCAGTATCACAAGCAGTATCACAAGCAGTATCACAAGCAGAACACACATGTTGGGCAGATGTTTACATTCAGATATGGTCACAAAGATAAACTGGTGCAGAACCATTGATACACTTGTAGCATGATACATTGGTTTTGTATGAACTTCTTTGAAAACAGGCAACCAGTAGAGAAAGGAGTGATATGATACCGCCACGTTTGTTATGACGGGCAAGGCGGGCCATGAATTGTTGAAACGCTGGAGGCATGCAACAGAAGAAGCAGCAAGCCACAGAGCAGAGAGTTACAATAATGGATAAGAGACAAGCTAACACAAGTCGAGAGTTTAGATGCTGCTGAAGCTGAAAGATAACGACAAATTGAACCAAAACTTCGCAGTTGAGTAACAACCTGAGATTTGGATGATGAGTTTCTGCATAGAGTTGAGGACCAAGAACAAATAATAATAATAATAATAATTACAATATTTATATAGCGCAAAATCTCGATAAAAATCAAATCTAAGCGCTGAACATACACTTACGCACGCGCGCACACACACACTTACACATGGCTATAAATGGGGAAAAAGAATAAAAGCAATGGAAAATTATAGAGAGCATATTATATACAAATATATATTACAATGTGATTCCCCTCCGAGTGGAGACAGGCTACAGAGGGGGGATGAGTGAGGTCAGGATTTTATGCAGAGGAGAAAAGGTGAGTTTTGAGAGCGGACTTGAAGGAGACAAAAGTAGGTTGCTGACGGACAGAGAGAGGAAGTTTGTTCCAGGAAAGTGGACCAGAAACAGAGAAGGCTCGTGGACCATAGGTATTGAGCTTGGTGCGTGGAAAGCGAAAAGTCAGAGGATCGGAGGCAGAGCGGAGGGTACGTGAGGGAACATAGATCTCAAGTAGGCTTGACAGGTAATGGGGGGCTGCGTTATTGAGGCTTTTGTAGCACATGGTGTCTAGTTTGTACTGTATGCGCTTTGATACAGGGAGGCAAGATTCTCTACTGTATCAGAAAGTACAATAATGTTGTCACCTAACTGTATAGAACAAACTTTTATTGCGGAAAGCTTGTCATTTATGCCAGTGAGCATCGCTTCAGTCTTATCTCCTTTCAACTGTAGCTTATACCGTAACATCCAGATCTGGACATCAACATAACACTCAGAACTTATGGAAGTCATCAGCATAGAAATGATACCTGATACTGTCCTGACTGGTGACACTGGGGAGGTCAGAGTGTGTAAAACACTGACCAAAGCACAGAGCATCGGGGATCTCATACGCAAATGTAACCAACTGGGACTAAACTCATTTATCATGATTGATTGAAAGTGGTTAGACAGGTATGATAAACTATCTTGGATTCCGAAATATGTTCTGCCGTCGAGAGAGGAGGATAGTGTGATCAATGGTGTCAAAAGCAGCAGAAAGATCTAAAAGACTAAGTATAGAAATTCGACCACAGTCAGCTGAAAGCAACAATTCATTCATAATGTGGACGAGAGCAGTTTCAGTGTTGTGGTCAGAATGGTAAGCTGACTGAAAGGAATGGCACAGATTGTTGGTTGACAGATGATTCATCGAGGAGTTTGGAAAGGAACGGCCAGTCGGAGACAGGGCGATAGTTTTTGAGAGCGTTAGGACCGAGATTATTCTTTTTCAGCAGAGTCGAACAGTTGTTGTTTTGAGAGAAGATAGTACATATCTAGTGGGCAGAGAGGTGTTGACGATATGCGTTATGACAGGAAGAAGCTCAGGAAGTGTTTGGGAAAAGAGACATGCAGGTATGGGATCGGGTTCATAAGACTTAAATAACATTTCTCCAAGATGCTGGCAATCAAAGTGTCAGAGACTGGTTGAAATTCAGCGAGAGAGCGGTCTGTGAATGGAAGATCAGGAAAAGATGGAAGAAGAGAGGTTTTGTCTAGCTTGGCTAGATGATCGTTAACTTCGGAAGAGAAAAATGTTGAAAAAGACTCTTGGACATCTGGAGGACTGATGTTAGAAGAAAATGGAGATGACCCCAAAGGTCAAACACGACAGAGAACAAGCGTTTTGTAGTTGTAGAGCCAAGGACCTGGGAAGAATGATAGTCAGGTTTAGCTTTTGAGATCATGTTATAACGTTTTTCACTTGCTCTGGAAAAATCTGTGAATAAACTGCAAATTACCAGGACCGCCACTGGCGTTCAACACATCTACAAGCTTGTCTGGCTACCCCTATTTCAGTTGTATAGCAGGGTGCAAGTGGGTTCTCAGGCAGGACACGGATGGTTGGGGGTGCATGCTCACCTAGAAGCTGGTGCAAGACTGAATTGTACTGACTAGCAGGATCAGAAGAATTTGAAAGAGAGGAGTGACGATTTTACATAAATTATTGAGATGACGAGAATTTGACGTTGATAGATTTAGGTGTGCGACGGGTTAAGTTCACTTCAAGCGTACACACTCAAACAACGCGACATAACAGTCTGAAGGAAGTCGGTCCAGGACTAAAACTGATGTAACAAGTTCATCAGTGTTGTGGACAGTCAGTCAGTCAGTCAGTCAGTCAGTCAGTCAGTCAGTCAGTCAATAATATGGATTTACTGTGAGTGGGCAGGGCCACGAGCTGAGAAAGAAACTGGACAGATAGCAACAGACACAAGCTGAGAAAGAAACTGGACAGACAGCAACAGACACAAGCTGAGAAAGAAACTGGACAGATAGCAACAGACACAAGCTGAGAAAGAAACTGGACAGACAGCAACAGACACAAGCTGAGAAAGAAACTGGACAGATAGCAACAGACACAAGCTGAGAAAGAAACTGGACAGATAGCAACAGACACAAGCTGAGAAAGAAACTGGACAGATAGCAACAGACACAAGCTGAGAAAGAAACTGGACAGATAGCAACAGACACAAGCTGAGAAAGAAACTGGACAGATAGCAACAGGCACAAGCTGAGAAAGAAACTGGACAGATAGCAACAGACTCAAACTCTTGGTTTCCCAGTCATCGTGATCATCAAAATGTACACTGACATCGCCAAAAATGTCAACTTTTCCTTACAGTAAATGACGTTTCTTGATCTTTAAATGTAATAATGGAGCGAGACCCAACGTCCATAGAAAGAATAAGTCTGTTTGCAGGGCTGGGAGGAGGACGATAACTGACCGGACATACGAAGAATGACTCCAGCGATTTCAAATGACAGAGTAGAAAAGAGACAGGAGTGGATGAAGAAGTGACTCAAGCATTTCTCTATACACAACAGCCAAGACAGGCTCGAAGGAAGGAACGGAGGTTGCAACCAGGAGGTACGAGTTGTTTGATTTCTGGCTCAAGGCCACTTGATTTCAAACAAGTTTCTGTTTAGAAAATAAAATTAAAGTTGATTTAAAAACAAAGTCTGAGATACAATAATTTTTTTCATCATGACAGACAGACTGTGAAGTTCGCAGAAAACAATGAACAACAGGACAACACTGGACCGTGTGGCAGGTGGGGGGGGGGGGGGGGGGGGGCACATATGGAAGAAACCGAACAGGAGATCTGGAAGATGTTGACTTCAAGGTAAGAAACTGCACACGTTCTCCTTTAAGAAAAGATATTGGCGGTAGTGCAGATGGAAGTAGGTCGAGAATATTTCCTCTCGTGACTGTAGCGTTTAGAAGGAAAACCAACTCCAAGTCCCAACGAATGGAGCGAGCCGATTGCATCAGATGTCAGGCGAGACGGTAATATTTCTGTGAGCTCTGTGCATGTGTACCGTAAATGCATGGAGGTCACTGATCGGTGATCAGAGCTACCCTCAAGCCATACACAAGTGGGAAGAGCGTTCTCGTCGAGATTCTGGTGTCCCTTCTCCTGTCCGCCTGAATGGTCTGGTTGACCAAGGACAGACCGGGTTGAACTTAAAAGTTTCAGCAAAGAAAAAGAAAAAGAAACACACACACACACACACACACACACACACACACACACACACACACACACACACACACACACACACACACACACACACACACACACACACACACACACACACAACACACACCACACACAAGCTGAACAGCGACAGATGGACGGACACAGCAAATGAACCACTGCAGAAAATTGGTCAGGAAATCGGAGCAACACCCTGAATGAGGCATCCGTTAGAAGAATGAGACTCGATTGTGTGTTCAAGTCTTCCCGGTGAGTCCATTGCACACTCACTTATGGTTAGAAAACGGTTAATCCCTGTCTGTCTGTCTGTTTGTCTGTCTGTTTGTCTGTCTGTTTGTTGTCTGTCTGTCTGTCTGTTGTCTGTCTGTCTGTCTGTCTGTCTGTCTGTCTCTCTCTCTCTCTCTGTGTAATGTATTAACATAACTTACAATCCCAAATTCAAATTATTTGTATACATAAGTTGAAAAATGACACGGGTCCCTCAAATTATAGACTAATTTCAGTCCTACCTGTTTTCACAAACTCCTCTGAATAACAAATCAGCTCCACATCAGTGTTTATCTGAAATGAAATGATCTATTTTGCATCATTTGGGCCACTTAACCTCAATCTGGGCCACTATAACCCATTCTGGTTCACTATGACGCTGACTTCAATATAATCAATGTGACCCAATTTCTGTCACCTTGACCGTACGTCTCGATTTGGGTCATCTTAGCCTTTTCATCAGAGACAGGTAATGAGACACATCAATACCAGGACACTCATGGACACACTGGTACCAGCACATACAGAGACACAGCAGTACTAGGACCATTGTAGACATACAGGGACCTTGACACAGATGTTTATATACCGGGACACGTACGGACGGCCATATACCTACATACTGTCGTAAAGACACATACATATAGGTTTCTATACGAGTCACCTTATTCAGCACGAAACTATACATCTGAATCGTCAGTTTAATCCTCTGGTCATGTTCACATTCACCCCTTTGATCTTGTCAATAAGCCTGCGTACGTCAGTTTACAGCCAAACACACCGCTGTCGTAATCGAGAGCTTTCCAACTAATCCATGTGAAAAGGTAGGCAGGGAGTAGCACCTTCACGGGCGTGCACAACGGGCCCAACAGCTTAACAACGGGAAAGAAGACAAAAGTGCTACGTAAACAGATCAACAGCAAAGGTAAGGGAAAGATGCCATTCGTTTCAGAACTAACTTGCAGAGGGTTTACCTGATGTGTTGTTTTCACACACACACACACGCACACACATACAGAGAGAGAGAGGGGGAGAGAGAGAGAGAGGGAGAGAGAGAGAGAGAGAGAGAGAGAGAGAGAGAGAGAGAGAGAGAGAGAGAGAGAGAGAGAGAGAGAGAGCAAAACGGCTGGACCTAGAAACTATTAGAAGGCTATCTGACCCATTGTGATTTCACGTATTTCCCCATTCACAGGCACACGCACGCCCGTGCACGCGTCTTCACGCTCACATAGACAAGTATGTTATGTATTCATGAAATTAATTCGTTCACGAAATGTGCAGGTGTCTTCAAGCAATTATAAGTATTTTTACATTTTGGCCCACAGTAGTCTAAAAATTGAAGCATGGATTTGCGACTATTTATTAAAAACAAGCCTACAAACCAATCTGTCCACGAACAGATGAGATACTTGTAATGACACGCCTTTTCAGACACACAGAAAGACAGGCAAGCCACTTCAAATGTCTAAGTATCTAATCTTGTAAATCCCTTCTTAGGGTATGATGGATAACAAAACCGTTATCAACTATAAATCAAAGATATAAACTG
The DNA here is from genome assembly GCA_030674185.1 of Monoplex corrugatus. Taxonomy (NCBI): domain Eukaryota; kingdom Metazoa; phylum Mollusca; class Gastropoda; order Littorinimorpha; family Ranellidae; genus Monoplex; species Monoplex corrugatus. Next base: position 77,563,926 of record JAPXFY010000013.1, on the reverse strand, counting down.
TAACGTTGCATAAGAAAGTCACATCATTACAGTCATTTAACAGATGTTTCCATTTTCATGTACCTTGCTAAACTGATTAAAACAAACGTAGCACTGAAATGAAAACATGGCGACTACAGAAAGATATTGTTAGGCATAAGACGTTGTTTTTTCTCGTTTTTCAGTTTATGTTTACTGTTCAAAATAATAGACATTATGAAACATCTCCTAGTATATTTATGTGACAACAGATTTTACACACTTCATCTTCCTTTGGAATTCCTCTGTGTCTACCTGGTTCACCTTCTGGTTTGTGACAACTACACACTCAGAGGAAAGACATGGGATCACTGCTCTTTCTATTCCATGATTTGTTTTAAACATTTCTGTAAAGCAAACGTGCTGCCATTTTCAAGCGCATTGTGCTATTTAGTTAAATATTTTTGTTTAACTGGATCGAAATTAATCAGTAATATTTTTAAAAACTACATTTTTTGAACGAGAAGTTGAATTTCCTAGACACTGTCAAACCCATTTTTAACACACACTTGCACGCGCGCGCGCCCGCACACACACACACGCACCACACACACACACACACACACGCACGCACTTGAACACACACACACACCACACTTGAACACACACACACTTGACACACACACACACTTGAACACACACACACACACTTGAACACACACACACACACACACACTTGAACACACACATTTGAACACACACACACACACACACACACACCACACACACACACACACACACACAACACACCCAACACACACACACACACTCAATCACACATACATATCTATCTCTTGAAAGAGTATAAAACAATATAAAAAGAAAACAAAATACAGTAGTCAGGCCATATTAATAGTCACCCTTTTTAACAAAAGATTTCGCAGAAAATCCGGATTTTTTTATTTATCATGGCAACTGTGACCTTGAAGAAACTTAAATTAAAACAACACTTGATGTGCATCAAGAATAACCACAGAATGTCGTAAGAGTGCAAACAGAATGTAAATCTTGTCAGAAGTTCACGAGAAAGAGTTGTTCAAACACCTGTCTGGAAAAGGGCATTATAAGTGTATTTTGGTCCGTGTTCCCTTGTCCTTGGAACCATGTCTTCCAAATGTATGCATTCGCATCTCTACAGTGGTGCACATTTTTTAACTAAAATCAGTGATCCACTCAGAAACAGCTGAAAAATCTGGCTAATATAGTTAAGTATGATGGGATTGGTGAGGGATTTGGGATGTTCAGCGTCATCATTTCTGTTTCCCTCTAGCTGATCATTACCGCTACTAGTTGTGTTAAGATGTTCAAATTGGATGTTTCTCCCGCATGTGATTGTGAATGTGGGAGACCAATGCAAGGTCGTCTGCAAAGTCAAGACCTTCCAGTGTTGAAAAGAGATTCCACCTTAGGCCTTTTGGTTTGTCCTTGGTCGTTTGTCTCATCAACAAGTCTGTGGCCATGGTGACACATCTCTGTCTTACTCTTATCTCTACTTAGAAATTGTGTTCACCGTTTCCTACTGTGCAAGTGAATTTGGCATCCGTTTGATGAGAAAGACATTCTAATGACATCCAGCGTGATCGGAGTATACGCCGGATAATGTTTTCGAGTATGCTGTCAGAACATTCTCAAAGTCCATAAAGTTGACTTAGTACTGTCTCTGTCCGTGTTGTGCTTTGTTTGATGTTATTTCGCAGCGGGAATATTTGGTCTGTACATTCTCTTCCTGTCCGGAAACAGCCTATTCCTTCCTTAGTGATTTGTCTACTGCATCTGAGATTGATTGAACAGTGATTTTTGCAAGGATTTTGTCTGGAATTGACAGAAGAGTGATTCCACGCCAATTATTGCTGAAACTCACCGCACCTTTCTTAGAAATCTTCAGATACCGCCATTTGTCCAGTCTTTTTGTATTTCCTTTTTGTGCTACGTAGTAAAAATTCTTGCTGCTAGTTTTGGGTCTGTCTTGAACAACCAAGCACTGAGGTTGTCCTCTGGGGACTTTACTGTGTATTTCTGAGCGATTTGACGGCTGAGAATAGTTGTTCCTTCTCGGATAGCATAGCATCAATATCAGGGTCTGGTTCTTCTTACATCAGAACCAGACAGCAAGCTACATGGGCTGACTTCTCTGATCTTTTGAATAGGCCATCACTATCTGCAGAAGCTAACATACAAGAAGCAGAAGCCAAAACACACACATCAAACACAAGAAACGAACAGGACGATCTCACTACACACACACACACACACACCACACACACACACACACACTACACACACAACACACACACACACACACACACACACACACACACCACACACACACACACACACACACACACACACACACACTTGGGCAATACAAAATACACTCCCTTCCCCTTCTTTTTTTAAAAAAAAGGAGATTAAAATACTCAGATGAAATAGAACTTGATATGAAGGACAACTGAAAACGTTAATGTTGTCAGATGTTCCTGAGAAGGTGCACTTTACACACTTTCCTCAAAAAGTGCTGACTTTAGGTACTTTTTTGTTGTTGTTGGTCAGTCTGATCTCGACCGTAGCGCCATGTTTTCCAAACTTCCATTTTCCGTCTTCCCTCGCCATTCACTCCTTTGACCCAACTTTGTTGAAGATCCAGCGAGAAACAGGTGACAAAATGATGCCGTCATAGGCACAAACAGATAGAAATGCAGGCACACAACTCTGTGAAACGCAAGGGAGACTGAAACAAAAGGGAGATCGAAACAAAAGGGAGATTGAAACAAAAGGGAGATTGAAAAAAAGGGAGATCGAAACAAAAGGGAGATTGAAACAAAAGGGAGATGAAACAAAAGGGAGATCAAAAGGGAGACTGAAACAAAAGGGAGATGAAACAAAAGGGAGACTGAAACAAAAGGGAGATCGAAACAAAAGGGAGATTGAAACAAAAGGGAGACTGAAACAAAAGGGAGATGAAACAAAAGGGAGATTGAAACAAAAGGGAGATTGAAACAAAAGGGAGATGAAACAAAAGGGAGATTGAAACAAAAGGGAGACTGAAACAAAAGGGAGATTGAAACAAAAGGGAGATTGAAACAAAAGGGAGACTGAAACAAAAGGGAGATCGAAACAAAAGGGAGATTGAAACAAAAGGGAGACTGAAACAAAAGGGAGATTGAAACAAAAGGGAGATTGAAACAAAAGGGAGATTGAAACAAAAGGGAGATTGAAACAAAAGGGAGATGAAACAAAAGGGAGATCGAAACAAAAGGGAGATTGAAACAAAAGGGAGATCGAAACAAAAGGGAGATCGAAACAAAAGGGAGATTGAAACAAAAGGGAGACTGAAACAAAAGGGAGATTGAAACAAAAGGGAGATCGAAACAAAAGGGAGATCGAAACAAAAGGGAGATCGAAACAAAAGGGAGATCGAAACAAAAGGGAGATCGAAACAAAAGGGAGATCGAAACAAAAGGGAGATTGAAACAAAAGGGAGATTGAAACAAAAGGGAGATCGAAACAAAAGGGAGATCGAAACAAAAGGGAGATCGAAACAAAAGGGAGATCGAAACAAAAGGGAGATTGAAACAAAAGGGAGATTGAAACAAAAGGGAGATTGAAACAAAAGGGAGATCGAAACAAAAGGGAGACTGAAACAAAAGGGAGATCGAAACAAAAGGGAGACTGAAACAAAAGGGAGATCGAAACAAAAGGGAGACTGAAACAAAAGGGAGATCGAAACAAAAGGGAGATTGAAACAAAAGGGAGATCGAAACAAAAGGGAGACTGAAACAAAAGGGAGATCGAAACAAAAGGGAGATTGAAACAAAAGGGAGATTGAAACAAAAGGGAGACGAAAAAGCAGAAACAAGGGAAGGGGACAGGGGAAAAACAGATGTGAGTGACACAACACAATCGTTGATCATTTCAGGCATTGAAACGAATGATGATACAAGAGTAAGAACAATTGTGTTTGCAGAGCGCCTGATCTAATATTTCTGTCAGGTCCTGTTTTAAACTACTGGGTTCGTAGATCCTGTTTTAAGCTACTGGGTTCTTTCTTTTGAATTTGAAGGCATATGAAGTTAGGAGAAATATTGGAGTAAAGTTGATTTTAACAACTGACGAGGTGTACCCTGATACAGGTGACAAAACAAAAGTTATTTGGGGCATGTTTGTCAAACTTTTCTTTTCAATGTAAATTTACTGAAATGTTAAACTTTGGCTTCTCTGTCTTGCAAACGGCACTCAAGCCTATATTTTATATTCTGATGATATTCACCCGGCCACATGACAAACTTGAAGAAAGGAGAAAAATAGATCCGATTGTATTCAACAACATTTTTTGTTGTGTTTGTAAACAGAAACCCTTCTTGGAATTGTTGATATTTTTGAGTTCATACGTTGTGATCATGAAGATACAAATAACCTTCAATATCAGTCAAGGTCAGCCATAGTCATCTAACTGATAGAAACGTGTTATTTGACAATAAAACCAAACATACTTTTGGCAGTGTTGTTGTTGTGACCTTGAGATTAAGCCAAAGTTACCCAAACGTTGGTATTCCCGAGTCTGACAGAAGGCACCGTTAAAATGTGGAAAAAGTCGCCGTGTTATAATGGTTAGCTCAACACACTATCAACTGGAATGTTGTGGGTTTGAATCCTCATCAATCCCATAAAAATAATTGTAGTTTTTTTTCGATTCCAACCGACTTCTACCCACAGTTAAGGCTGATATGGACTCATTATGACTGGAACCACACAATCAAGTCTCATTCACTTTACAGACGCGTCACTGAGGGTGTTGCTCAAATCGTCTGACCAACACTGCAAATGTCTGGATCTCTCTGGCATGGTTGAAGCCAGACCATATTACGATAGTGAGCGTAAAATACAGCCCTGTCACTCAGTTTCAATCCTGGACAGAACTCCATAGCAACGTGATTATCATCCTTATCGTGAATATCATCGACGCATTGTAAAAACTACGCAAGCTTCTATGGCGTAGTTATAGTGACAATACAAAAGAAAAAGTGAGTACAAAGGAAATCTCTATAAGTGCGATGACCTTAAAAATGGGAAAACAGCTCAGACGATCACGTTTATGTAATTCTTTAAACGTGATGTTGCTGTTAACATATATGTTTTACTCGTCCACAGAAAAAAAGTT
>JAPXFY010000013.1:77533750-77553750 GCA_030674185.1 Monoplex corrugatus | reverse complement strand
GAAAAAGCGTGTCACTCAGATCTAACAACTGTACTGGAAACTAGACATCCTTTGCGCACGAGACTTCAGGCGCGTTTTACCGGAGAAAGCCGAAGTTGACAACCGGAGCTCGTGCGCGAAGCAAATTACATGTAGCTAGAGGCCTGTGCGGTCGCAGCTCTTGTGCCAATATTGTGTTGGGGGATACGATCGATCAGAAACCGCATGGCCTCCCTGCTCTGTTCTGTGGCATTCGTGTTGACATCCTTTCACTCCCATCCTTAACCTAAGTTTTTTGGTTTGTTTAATCCTGTGTGGTTAGAATGAGATTGGCTGTGCACGATATTGAGACTCATCAGGTAAAACGTGACCAGGCTGCATACTGTATGGTTATGAATAATGGAGCCAACTGCTATTTACGTGAGATATTGCAGCTTAAATATTACATGCATTTGTTAAAATTACCTGGAAACGCTATGATTGAGATGGTGTATAGTAAAAGAGGATTAGATTCAGTTGTAGTGTTTGCTCGGGCAAGGACAGCATTTCGCTCACTTTGTCACATTTTGTGTCTGATGCATAACTCTGTGAATTCGAAATTTAGTGAATAGTTCTCTATTTTACAGTCCATGTGTTTTAGCATATCATAGTCAGTGAATAAAGGCCCCATGAAGAAGGCAGGTGTACCACCGAAAATTTGGGATATATTGTGCGACCATCGTAGCAGAAATGTCAGTTTCCCGTCTCTGAGGCGTACGAGCCAACTCATTTTTCATCGCCAGCGTTATGTGTTCTCACCTCATGTCCGGGGTTAGGTTCAATACCTGACATAAAAAATAGAAGACTTGTGTATAAGTGTTGACACACAGAAACAGGCTTCCAAATCGATATGTGTGTCTTTGCTCACTTGAAACTAAGATTTTCAATTTTGAGGATGGTCGTAGAGGTAGAGAGGGGTAGGCACAGAGAGAGAAGGGTAAAAACAAAGAAAGAACAAAGGGGAGGGAGAGAGACAAAGTGAAAAACAAAATAAATATTACCATGTTTGAACATCCACAGCTTATCAAAATTTATTTATTCAATTTAATTGTTCATTTATTTGTTAAATTAATGTATGTGAATGTATGTAATGTATGTATGTATGCATGTATGTATGTATGTATGTGTGTGTGTATGTATGCATGCATGTATGTATGTATGTATGTATGTATGTTTGTGTGTATGTATGCGTGTGTGTATATGTATGTATATTCCGTTTTAGTAAATTACTGGTTGTTGTTATTTCTGTCGTGGTCTTCATTGCTGATGTTTAATTTTGCTTATTGTGTTTATTGTATTAAATGAACTTTGATTATTAAACCTTTGTTTGTTTGACTGCAGTAAATCCACTGTAATATCACATAACGCAAAGTAGGGGCTTTTTGCTATCTTTTGTAATGCTGAATTGCTCCTTTAAGTCATAAACATAAAGGGGAAATATTGTCTGAGTATGCTGTGCCTGTATTTCCATCGTATTACATTTCATATTTATGGTGATTTTGGTTTAATGTTGCAGTTTCAATTGTCGATTATGAAATTCCGATGTTAAAGAATTTCTGAGAAAGACAAATGAACAGACAGAAAACGAAAAGTATAATTAATGCGTGAAAAATAATGTGTGTAAATGTACACACTGGGTTTTCTTTTCTTTTCCTTGGTTTGGTTTCTAGTTTTGTTGAGGAGGGAAAATATGTATTTTCAGACGATGTGTCTTACCTTTTTTTGTTTGTTCGAAGTGATGTTCGTGTGTGTGTGTGTGTGTGTGTGTGGTGCGTGCGTGCGTGCGTGTGTGTGTGTGTGTGTGTGTGTGTGTGTGTGTGTGTGTGTGTGTGTGTGTGTGTGTGTACAAATATATAACGATTAAGACAGAAAGGAAACAAAAAGTCTGAGCACTATAGCCAAAGATCTTGGACGTGAGGTCACTCGACTGTCGTGAAGCGATTTCTAAGAAACATTTAACAGTTTTCCAATGTCTCTAGACAATGAAACATCCCCAAATTTGCTGACTTAACAATGGAAGCAAACTGTCCCGCCCAAAACAGGCTGTCTAGAACAAGACTGTTGTTGTCCGGCCTCTGCTGCTGAGGGTGATGCAGCGTGGGTCCACAGGCCAAATGTTAACCACTCTTTTCAAACGGCGAACAGTTTAATCTGCTCGTTAGCATGTGCGCAGAAGGAGGGTGCTCTTATTGTGTCTCTGTTTGATCTGTTCTTTGCCAACACCATCTTCAAACTGCGAAGGTTTCATCCAAAAATAACCGTGTTTGTGTTCCCTTCACTTCTAACATCTACTTCAATTCCAGTTCAGTACTCCTTAAACTACTTGTCATGTGTTTGATATTAGCTTGCTGGTGATTTTATGTGATTGGCTGTTTGCGCTGAGGGCTCAGAAGGATTAGCATGGTTTTCACAGTGTAATCACCAGACTGACTGTCCAATATATTAAGCTTATATTACGATTGGTACTTGTTAAGAAGAGTACTAAGGGGCTTAGTAACTGTAAACCTCTAATTTTCATCACATTGTACAGTTTAGAAGATTTTCCAAATTAACTGAAGATATGTTTGTTGGTGTTTCGAGAGGAACGACGATGTTGATAATGACGATGACTAAACGACGATGACGACGATACTGATGACACTGATGATGCTGACGATGGCATTGATGATAATCATGATTACAATGAATATGACCATGATGCTGTAACAGTTGTTCAATGCCTCTTGGACATACATAGTGGTCTGAATTCGATCATTTTTGTATAAAGATCTGTAGATAGGTGGATAATAAAATCCCAATATTCCAGGCAAATTGTTATTGTTTTCATTCTGATTAAAGAAATAAAACTTGACGACAGATAGTTATGAGCAGTGTGTGCGCGGTGTGCCCGTTCGTGCCGAGTGTACGTAACTGGCAGTTATCATAATTTATGTTCCCCAGAATGGACAATGACTGACAACAGACCCACTTGTATCACACAAATACCTAGCTAACTAGGACATAAGTGCACATGGAACTTTTATTACGAAATGGCGAGATGAAGATTTTTTCAACTTTACCTGACCAGTAACAGAAGATAAATAAAAGTAATAATCATGATAAAATACGTAAAAGAATAAGAACACGTATTTAATACAATAAGATGACAGGCGCAAATTTTCGGTCAACTGGCCTTTGTCAAGGGTAAGATCAAAAGCGAACAAACACCAGATACAAATAATTATAAGGAGAAACAGACTTTTTCTTCTAATTTTTGTATCTGGTGTTTGTTTGTTTGTCATCTTACGCTTCCAAAACAAGTTTGACTGCCCGCGCCCAAGCAAACACAAACCAGAAGAACAAGAAAACCAATGTAAGCGCGTATCCAACGAGACAAAACAAAACAAGCGCAAATTTTCGGCCAACTAGCCTTTGTCAAGCGCGAACGCACGGTCACAGACAGATCACAGACACCAAACAATGGATAATAAAAACGGGACTAAAAGCTTCCCTGCCGCCTTACGCTTGACAAAGGACAGTTGACCGAAAATTTGTGCCTGTCTTATCTTGTATTGACTACGCGTTCTTATTCTTTTTCGTGTTTTTTTTCCTGGTTCCTGTTTGCTTGAACGCGGGGAGTCACACTTGTTGTGGATTTAGTAATGATGATATTATTAACAGCAACAATGGTGATAATAATAGTAATAACAATGATACTACTACTACTACTACTACTAACAATGATAATAATAGAAACAGGTCCTCGATGTCCTCCACATTATCATTGTCCTTACCTGCTGACAGACACAAAAGCAAACTTTCCAGTGATTGTTCAAACGTTTCTCTTGGATCTTTTCCACAGACCTGAATTTTTTTTCTGGTAAGACTCAGCGTCCAGCGGAAAGTACTGGTCTAAAGCACTTTTGATCGTCCAGATGTTGGTTAGGTCATCCGGGTTCAATTTGAGGACAGCATTCCTCAATACATATAGACATACATACATACATACATACATACATAAATACATGCATACATACATACATACATATGCATACACACATACGTACATGCATACATACATACATGTACATACATATATACATATATGTATATATATATATGTGTGTGTGTGTGTGTGTACATAGATAAATAGATGTGTGTGTGTGTGTGTTCGTTGCTTGATTTAACGTCTTTTCACTATAAGTGATATTAGACGGGGAAAAATGGCATGGAGGATGAAATAAGGGGGGGGGGGGGGGTGTGGAGGGGAGAGGGGAACAGAGTAAGGGACGTAAAAAAAATTAAAAGGAAGCGGCAAGGTCTTAAGAAAAAGGATGTGGATGAACAGAGAAATGAAACTAGAACAACGCTAACATCAATAATGTAAAAGAAAAATCGTCATAAAAACAAAACAAAACAAAAATAATCATAATTATAATAATAATCTTAAAGTAACGCATTAACAGGACTGTGAACCAATGATTCTGAAATTTTAACTAACAAAACTTGATCCGATACTACTTCTTTAAAATGCGTTTCAAGATAGTTTCCTTGTGTAAATGTCTTTGGTAAAAAGGAACGAAGCTTTCTGCAGTAAAACAAACAGTGATACAATGTGAATTGTTCGCCACAAATACATAAAACGTTGTTACAATATTTTGTTTTCAAAGCGTTCAGTTGAATGCGAAAATATGTCATAACAATTAATCTCAAATGATATAACGAGGAATACTGCAAATTTTTACAGATATTTTGAACTGAAAGTTTGATTCTTTTTTGAGACACAAATTTTTCATTTAAATGTTCATGAAATCGAATCCATGATGCTAATTCTAGCGAGTTGTAAGCTTCTTTTACCGAGGTGTTAACATGTAATTCTATGGAATTTTCAGAATGGAGGGCACCGGATTTAGCTGCTCTGTCAACTACGTTGTTGCCATGAAGACCAACATGAGAAGGCACCCAGCATAAATTGATTTCCGAACCATTTATCTTTAAACAATGTATTAGATGATTTGCCTCAATAATTAAGTCAGGTCTTGTGTCTGTATCAAAAGACTGTAAGGCATATAATACAGATTTTGAATCAACAAAGAGAACTACTTTGAATGACACAGGCCGAAGGCTTATTAAATAATGCAACGCTTGAACAACAGCGACCAATTCTGCTGTATATATAGATACATTTGCCCCAATGAAAAAAGACTTTTTAATGTTAAATTTTGGAACATAAAAGGCTGCTCCAGCGCTCTGGTTTGCTAAGACTGACCCATCGGTAAAAATGTGGAGGTGGGTACTGTACTTTTCATCGATGTGTTCACAAGCTGTGGATAGCGTAATGTTGACATTATCATCTTTTTTAACTTTTGCATAATCGAGATCAAATGTGGCATTTAGCATTTCCCATGTAGGGATAGGCGTTATCGTTGGTTTCTCAGCAATTTCATCTATTGTTATGTTGGACTGTTTGATCAGGCCAGATATGTAAGTTGCGGCTGTAATTTGTGATGAAATGTTTTTTGCTCGTTTTGGAAAGTCAGTATCAGACCTGATCTTAATTTCTTTGCTCACAAAATTATCCACTTGTGAAGTAGTTCTAATTGCAAACTTTGCTGTAGCTAACTCACGATGGTTGTTTAAAGGTAGAATTCCAGCAACTTTGTACGTTTCCAGAGTAGAAGCATGAGTTGGTACACCTAGTGCAATTTTAAGACTTTTGCAGTCCAAGCTCTGAATCTTTTTTAGTAAATATTTGGGTGCATTGAAGAAAACTTCTTGCGCGTAGGATAATTTAGACCTGACCAGCGCTGTTGACAGATGAATCAGTACATTTGTATCCATTCCCCAGGGTAATTTGCTTATTATCTTTAGAAAATTTAAGGTTTTTCGAGCTTTTGTTAAAATATAATCAAAATGGACATTCCAGCTTAATTTGGACGTGATGTAAACTCCCAGGAATTTTACGACCTGTTTGTAATTTAAAACTTCACCAAGCAATTTGAAAATAGGCAAGTTATTTGAGTTACCACCAGGATCAAACAGCATCATGTTAGTTTTTTCTGCTGACAACGACAGCCCATTTTCTAACATATAGTTTCCAAGATTATCAAGATCAATTTGATACAACTTCCTGATGTAATTTCGCGTTCTCTGTGGAGTTGTCTTTTTTAAAGTGATATTCATCCAAGTGCATATATCATCAGCGTACTGTACTAAAACAACACGATTTGAAAGAGCTTTAGGAAGATCCTGTATAAGGATATTAAATAAAATAGGTGCTATCACTGAACCTTGTTGAATCCCCATGTCGAGGCATCGTGAAGAAGAATAACTAGCTCCCACTCTTGCCTGAATTGTTCTATTAGCTAAAAAAGATTTAATGTAATTGAACATATTGCCCGATAAACCAACAGATTTTAGCTTGAACAATAAACGTTTATGCCAAACTTGATCGTAAGCTTTTTTCACATCAAAGAAAGTAGCTAAAACACTTTTTCTGCGGGCAAACTGTTGTTTGATCTGAGTTGTAAGTTTAACTAGGTGCTCAACTGCGGATCTTCCTTTTCTAAAACCTGCCTGGTTTACCGGAATAACGTTATTTTTATCACAGTAGTGTAAAAGTCTGTTTAAGACCAATCTTTCCATTAGTTTGCTTGTATGGGACGTTAAAGCAATAGGTCTGTAACTGTTTTTATCGGTTTTCGATTTTCCTGTTTTTAAGATTGGTATAACTATAGACTTTTGCCAGATTTGTGGCACAGTTCCAGTAACCCAGCATTTCTGCAAAATTTTGTGTAGGAAAATAAGGTAGCTTTCAGGGAGATGTTTAATCATTTCAGTCGAAACTGCATCAACACCTACCGAACTCTTTTTGTTGTGTAGAGACAGTACTGTGTTTTTTAGCTCTTCTAAGGTGATTGGAGAATTAAACCAGAGATCATTCTGTGGTACTGGATCAGTGTAGATTGGGTTGTAATCTTCCATTTCTCTGTGATGTTTGCAGTCTGGAGATAAACCTTCAACTTTACTGTTTTTGGCGAACAGATCCACAAAAGTTTCTGCTTTGTCCATGTCTGAAGGAAATGTGTTACATGTTTCAATCATTATCGGACACCTAGGTAAGTTGGTTCCATCCTTCATTTGTTTCATTTTCGTCCAGACTTTATGGAAATCTTTGAAATCTGAAATTTCTTTTGTGCAGAATGATGCCCAATAATCTTTCTTTGCTTCAGCAATGATTTTGTTACATTGGATGTTAGCTTTTTTCATTTCGACATGATCCTCAGGTTTCCGGCTTTTGATGTAGATTTTGAATTTCTCCCTTTTATATTGAACTGCTTTCTCACATGCCTCTGTCCACCAAACATTACCCAATCGATTATTTGATCTAGAAGATTTGAGTTTCGGAATCGATAGGTCTGCAGCGGCTAAAATTGACTCTTGGAATTTAGAAAACATAATGTCTACATTTTCACTTTCATAATGTCTGTAATCTTGATTAGCTAGAGCAGTTCGAAATAAGGACCAGTCAGAACGCTTGTAATTATATTTTGGTGTGTGTGTGTGTGTGTGTGTGTGTGTGTGTGTGTGTGTGTGTGTGTGTGTGTGTGTGTGTGTGTGTGTGTGTGTGTGTTCGTTCCTTGATTTAACGTCTTTTCACTATAAGTGATATTAGACGGGTAAAAATGGCATGGAGGATGATTTTTTTTTTGGGGGGGGGGGAGGGGAGAGGGGACAGAGGGGAACAGAGTAAGAGACGGAAAAAAAATTAAAAGGAATCGGCAAGGTTTTTAGAAAAAGGATATGGATGAACAGAGAAATGAAACTAGAACAACGCTAACATTAAATGTAAAAGAAAACATCGTCATAAAAAACAAAACAAAACAAAATAAAATAATAATAATTAAAATAATAACCTTAAAGTAACGCATTAACAGGACTGTGAACCAATGATTCTGAAATTTTAACTAACAGAACTTGATCTGATATTACTTCTTTAAAATGCTTTTCAAAGTAGTTTCCTTGTGTAAACATCTTTGGTAAGAAATAACGAAGCTTTCTGCAGTAAAACAAACAATGATACAATGTGAATTGTTCACCGCAAATACATAAAACGTTTTTACAATATTTAGTTTTCAAAGCGTTCATTTGAATACGAAAATATGTGGTAACAATTGATCTCAAATGATATAACGAAGAATACTGCATTTTTTTACAGATATTTTGAACTGAAAGTTTGATTCTTTTTTGGGACACAAATTTTTCATTTAAATGTTCATGAAATCGAATCCATGATGCTAATTCTAGCGAGTTGTAAGCTTCTTTTACCGAGGTGTTAACATGTAATTCTATGGAATTTTCAGAATTGAGTGCACCGGATTTAGCTGCTCTGTCAACTACGTTGTTGCCTTGAAGACCAACGTGAGAAGGCACCCAGCATAAACTGATTTCCGAGCCATTTATCTTTAAACAGTGTATTAGATGATTTGCCTCAATTATTAAATCAGGTCTTGTGTCTGTATCAAAAGACTGTAAGGCATATAATACAGATTTTGAATCAACAAAGAGAACTACTTTGAAAGACACAGGCCGAAGGCTTATTAAATAATGCAACGCTTGAACAACAGCTACCAGTTCTGCTGTATATATAGATACATTTGTCCCAATGAAAAAAGACTTTTTAATGTTAAACTCTGGAACATAAAACGCTGCTCCAGCGCTCTGATTTGCTAAGACTGACCCATCGGTAAAAATGTGGAGGTGGGTACGGTACTTTTCATCGATGTGTTCACAAGCTGTGGATAGCGTAATGTTGACATTATCATCTTTTTTAACGTCTGCATAATCGAGATCAAACGTGGCCTTTAGCATTTCCCATGTAGGGATAGGCGTTAACGTTGATTTCTTGGCTATTTCATCCATAGTTATGTTGGATTGTTTGATCAGGTCAGATATGTAAGTTGCGGTTGTAATTTGTGATGAAATGTTTTTTGCTCGTTTTGGAAAGTCAATATCAGACCTGATTTTAATTTCTTTGCTCACAAAATTATTCGCTTGTGAAGTAGTTCTAATTGCAAACTTTGCTGTAGCTAGCTCACGATGGTTGTTTAGAGGTAGAATTCCAGCAGCTTTGTACGTTACCAGAGTAGAAGCATGAGTTGGTACACCTAGTGCAATTTTAAGACTTTTGCAGTCCAAGTTCTGAATCTTTTTTAGTAAATATTTAGGTGCATTGAAAAAAATTTCTTGCGCGTAGGATAATTTAGACCTGACCAGCGCTGTTGACAGATGAATCAGTATATTTGTATCCATTCCCCAGGGTAATTTGCTTATTATCTTTAGAAAATTTAAGGTTTTTCGTGCTTTTGTTAAAATATAATCAAAATGGATATTCCAGCTTAATTTCGACGTGATGTAAACTCCCAGAAATTTTACGACCTGTTTGTAATTTAACACTTCACCAAGCAATTTGAAAGTAGGTAAGTTATTTGAGTTACCACCAGGATCAAACAGCATCATGTTAGTTTTTTCTGCCGACAATGACAGACCATTTTCTAACATATAGTTTCCAAGGTTATCAAGATCAATTTGATACAACTTCCTGATGTAATTCCGTGTTCTCTGTGGAGTTGTCTTTTTTAAAGTGATATTCATCCAAGTACATATATCATCAGCATACTGTACTAAAACAACACGATTTGAAAGAGCTTTAGGAAGATCCTGTATAAGGATATTAAACAAAATAGGTGCTATCACTGAACCTTGTGGAATCCCCATGTCGAGGCGTCGTGAAGTAGAATAACTAGCTCCCACTCTAGCCCGTATTGTTCTATTAGCTAAAAAAGATTTAATGTAATTGTACATATTACCAGATAAACCAACAGATTTTAGCTTGAACAATAGACGTTTATGCCAAACTTGATCGTAAGCTTTTTTTACATCAAAGAAAGTAGCTAAAACACTTTTTCTGCGGGCAAACTGTTGTTTGATCTGAGTTGTAAGTTTAACCAGGTGTTCAACTGCGGATCTCCCTTTTCTAAAACCCGCCTGGTTTACCGGAATAACGTTATTTTTATCACAGTAGTGTAAAAGTCTGTTTAAGATCAATCTTTCCATTAGTTTGCTCGTGTGGGACGTCAAAGCAATGGGTCTGTAACTGTTTTTATCCATTTTCGATTTTCCTGCTTTTAATATCGTTGTGTGTGTGGTGTGTGTGTGTGTGTGTGTGTGTGTGTGTGTGTGTGTGTGTGTGTGTGTGTGTGTGTGTGTGTGTGTGTGTGTGTGTGTGTGTGTGTTGTGTTGTGTGTGTGGTGTGTGTGTGTGTGTGTGTGTGTGTGTTGTGTATAGACATACATAATTGTTTCTGCAATCTATTTGCAGTTTCAAAAAGGGAGATTGTTCCATATCGATCAGACAGGGAGATGTGTCTGTGTGTGTGTGTGTATCTGTGTGAGTGTGTGTCTCTGTGTGTGTGTGTCTGTGTCTGTGTGTGTGTGTCTATGTGAGTGTGTGTCTGTGTGAGTGTGTGTGTCTGTGTGTGTGTGTGTCTGTGTGAGTGTGTGTCTGTGTGTGTGTGTGTGTCTGTGTGAGTGTGTGTCTGTGAGTGTGTGTCTGTGTGTGTGTGTCTGTGTGAGTGTGTGTCTGTGAGTGTGTGTCTGTGAGTGTGTGTCTGTGTGAGTGTGTGTGTCTGTGTGTGTGTGTGTCTGTGTCAGTGTGTGTCTGTGTGAGTGTGTGTGTCTCTGTGTGTGTGTGTCTGTGTGAGTGTGTGTCTGTGTGTGTGTGTCTGTGTGAGTGTGTGTCTGTGAGTGTGTGTTCTGTGTGAGTGTGTGTCTGTGTGAGTGTGTGTGTCTGTGTGAGTGTGTGTCTGTGTGTGTGTGTGTCTGTGTGAGTGTGTGTCTGTGAGTGTGTGTCTGTGTGAGTGTGTGTCTGTGTGTGAGTGTGTGTCTGTGTGAGTGTGTGTGTCTGTGTGAGTGTGTGTCTGTGTGAGTGTGTGTCTGTGTGTGAGTGTGTGTCTGTGTGAGTGTGTGTCTGTGTGAGTGTGTGTCTGTGTGAGTGTGTGTCTGTGTGAGTGTGTGTCTGTGTGAGTGTGTGTCTGTGTGAGTGTGTGTCTGTGCAGTCTTCACCGCTTACGACATATAGATAAACCTGATGTTATTATCAGGATTGTTATATTTTGGTGTTTTACCCATAGTCCTCATAAATTAAATAAAAGATTTAGAACTCCTATACTGATAGCAAAAACATTGCCAGGCGCAGACTGTAACAGTGAGCACAATCCTGTAAAGGGAACATTAAGGCTGAAACTAAAGAAGAGAAAGCAGACCAAAAGCAACATCAAACTAAATCTTGGATTCGTGAAGACAGATGAATCGACTCTTGAAAAATTTAACATACATGTTCAAAACAAATTCAGTGCTCTAGAGGACGTTGGTAACAGCGATGAAAAATGACAAAATCAATTTTCACTGCACATCCAAAGAAAGTAGGGGCTATAGAATGCGAACTCCACCGTACAAGTCATCTAACAAAAAATCTATTAAGAATAATCTTGATGAGGACAAGTAACAGAATCAAAAGAAAAGTAGCAGAAGAAAACTGTGGATTTGTAAAAGAAAAGAAACTATATTAATAATATATACACCCTAAGAGCTATCATACAAAGGTCAATGGAGTTGAATAAGGATATCTTTTTATGCTTTGTTGATTATACCAATACACAAAGAATTGATCAACCAACTAGAAAGGCTAAATGGTAATGGAAAAGATCTGAGAATAATCAACAATATGTATTAGGGAACAAACAGCAGCAATGAGAATAGAAAACGATATAAGCTCTTTCCAAAATATCAAAAGAGGGGTTAGGCAGGGATGTGTTTTGTCACCAGATTTGTTTTCACTCTACAACGAAACCATCGTGAGAAACCCCAAAGAACGTCATATAATAAAGGTTGGAGGAAAATGATAAACAATCTTCTCAATGCAGATGACACCGTTCTAACTGCAGAAAATGAAAAAGATCTTATGAATATGACAGAAATAGAACACAGAGATAAAGGGTTAAAGCTAAATAGCAAGAAGACTGAAGTCATGGTAATTAGTGAAAAAACAAGAAATTCCCTCATGCACAATTAAAGCAAATGGCACAACATTGAGACAGGTTGATATGTTAAAATATCTGGGAACGGTCATCTCACCAGACAGCAAATGCACATTAGAAATGGCCAGCAAAATTGGCCAAGCGGAAATAGTATTCAAGAAAATGAAAAGTGTTCTGACCAACAAGTGCCTGTCAATTAACATCAGGAAGAGAGTTCTTAAATGTCATATAGAACCGACACTGATGTACGGATGTGAAACGTAGACAGTCAACACGCAAAGTCAGAACAAGATTGAGTCAATTGAAATATGTTTTCTAAGAAGAATGTTGAGAGTTCCATGGAGAGCAAAGAAAACAAATGAGACAATCCTGAAGGAGGCAGACACAAGAAGAACATTAATGAAGAAGATTAGGAAACACAAGCAAAATTTAAGGACATCTTATGAGGGAAAAGAAATTAGAGCATCTGGTCACAACAGGAAAGCTGGAGGGAAAAAAAGCACTATAGGTAGACCCAGGGAGAAAATGTTGGACGGACTTGCAGAGTGGCTGAGGACAGAGAGAGTGAGAGATGTACATGTACTTGCAGCGACAAAGAATAGATTTGTATGGAGGGCCATGATCGGCAACACCATGCAGCAGGGCACATGATGATGATGGTGATGATGACGACGACGACGATGATGATAATGATGATGATGATGATGACGATGATGATGATGATGATGATGATATGTTTTCGTGTGTACACAACTTAAATCAAACTAGCTAATGCTGAAATTTGTTGGCCTTGGCACAATCCCAAAATCACAAATGCAAGGGCCAAAGCATCTCCATGTTCAAATTTAGGTGACCATAAACGCTTTCATAAGTTTAGAATTCTCATAAATCAAACTGGCAAGTTAAGACCGTCTTGGCACAATTCCAGGATCACAATTACAAAGGCCAAAACAGGCTTGACGGGGATGGGGGCTTTTTTTCTGAGGATCTTTTGCTGTCCATCTCTCCCCAGACCTTTTGCTGTTGCCACATGGCTAAATCATTGACTTCCTCAACATCCCTAAGAACTTCCAGAAATGACTAGATGACAGTAGGAAAGACTAGATTGACAGGTTCTGTGGGCTGGCTCACCACCTTGCCTTTCTCGAACTTGCGTCTCGTTCCATGAACGAAAACTGCTTCCTGGTTATCACAAAAGGGAAATCCACAACGACTATGATTAAAGAACAAACGGAATTGTCGTGTGTCTGTGGGAAGAGATTTTCTTCCACGTGCAGCATGAAAATCAACAGAACAGAAAAGGACTTTGTGAAGATGTCTGAAAACCATGGCGAAGAATCAAACCACAGTGCCAAGGACAAATATGTTCGCTGATGAATTAAACATGGAACTGAACAGGCTCTTGAAGCCCAGCACCACAAACTCAGCTTGCCGCATACAATATCAAAATAGAAATGGAATAGACCGGATGAAGAAATTGTGCACAAATTAAATGCACTAATAGGAAAGAGTTTTCTGGATCACAAACTAACCACATTTGAAGATAATATTATGGAGATGTAGGGACGCTGATGCAATGAAACAGCCAAACATGACAACACCTCCTCACAAACCCAGATATCAAAGGGAGACAGAGAACATCAGAAGATAATATTATGGAGATGTAGGGACGCTGATGCAATGAAACAGCCAAACATGACAACACCTCCTCACAAACCCAGATATCAAAGGGAGACAGAGAACATCAGAAGATAATATTATGGAGATGTAGGGACGCTGATGCAATGAAACAGCCAAACATGACAACACCTCCTCACAAACCCAGATATCAAAGGAGACAGAGAACATCAGAAGATAATATTATGGAGATGTAGGACGCTGATGCAATGAAACAGCCAAACATGACAACACCTCCTCACAAACACAGATATCAAAGGGAGACAGAGAACATCAGAAGAAAAGAAGACATCGCAAGAATCAAATGAAAGATGCCTCGTAATTTGAGCAGCAAGTGTCAGAGAACATTTGAAGTGCCATCAGCTAGAGAATCAACAAGGACGGGAAACAGCAAACAGAAGAAAAACTCAAGATTACTTCTCAGAATTTCCTCCAGTTCACTAGTTAAAACCCGAAACACTCACAGTGATCAAAGAAGCCCTGGAACATTAACGGCTTGTCAAGAAAACTTATTCAATACTCAGAGCGAGGCACCAATGACAATGTCTTATGACAAACCAGCAACACTGGATAAAGTAAAGACAGTGGTTCAGAAGCCACATCATCACCTGAGTCTATCGGAGCCTTACCTGTGAAATAAGACATGTGTCAGTGTCCTGAAGTGGCTCCACAAACTGATAAGGTTAACGTGAAAAAACTTGAAGATAAGCACGAGTGGACGATAGCTGATCAAGAGAACAGAATTCGAGTGACGTCAATCAGTTCAGACCACTGTCACTTCTGAACGTTGAAAGGAAAATCTTCTCTGTCATGGCAGCGAGGCTATGAGTATTTTGGTGTGTGAGTCCAAAATGTAGGCATCCCGGGAGTGTCTGGCTTTGTGAAGCATGCATCGATGATGTGGGAAGTAATTCAAAGAGTCAAATCAGAGAAAAGGGATCTTGATGTGGTGTGGCTCGATCTGGCGAATATGTATGGATCATTTATTGACTGTTGAGGTGTATCATGTCAATGATAACATCCAAGAAATGTTGAAGAAGAACTTTCTCAGTGCGGAATACACGACTGACTGGATCAGTTTTGAAGCAGGCATAACAATGGCTGTGCAGTTTCTCCAGTACTGTTCGTGTTGATCATGGATGTTATCGTGAAGGCAGCAGTGAGCAGTTCAGGTCCGGAATACCTCGGTAATGGATAGCAAATGCCCTCTCTAAAAGCTTTCATGACACTACAGTCCTTTCCACAAAGACGAGTACAAACACAAAACACTAACACAGTTAAACTCACAATAACGATGACACAGTTAAACTCACAATAACACTGACACAGTTAAACTCACAGTAACGATGACACAGTTAAACTCACAATAACACTGACACAGTTAAACTCATAGTAACACTGACACAGTTAAACTCACAGTAACACTGACACAGTTAAACTCACAATAACACTGACACAGTTAAACTCACAGTAACACTGACACAGTTAAACTCACAGTAACACTGACACAGTTAAACTCACAATAACACTGACACAGTTAAACTCACAGTAACACTGACACAGTTAAACTCACAGTAACACTGACAGTGACACAGTTAAACTCACAGTAACACTGACACAGTTAAACTCACAATAACACTGACACAGTTAAACTCACAGTAACACTAACACAGTAACTTCATGTACGATGAGTTTCAAACCAAGGAAATCACGGAGCCCGTGACATGGACAGAAAAATATCGGAAACAGTAACGTTTACTGTGGCCAACCAAGCCATTTCAACAGTGACAGATGCACCAGCCATCAACCTGGTGGTCTGATGACTTCCTGAAACACACACACACACACACGCACACACACACTCACACACACACACACACGCACACACACACACACACACACTCACACACACACACACACACACGCACACACACACACACACACTCAAACACACACACGCACACACACACACACACACACACACAAACACACACACGCACACACACACACACACACACACACACACAACACACACACACACACACACACACACACACACACACACACACACACACACACACACACACACACACACACACAGACGTAAGGAAAGCAAGCAAATGGCAGAAGAAAGCCTGCAAGTAATACACCAGTGTGGCTTCCTTGGTAAACAAAACTTCTGGTGCCTGCAGACGTGCAGTTCATGCTGATTCCAAAGCTTGTCTGGCCTCTACACTACCACAGTGGAATGATGAACGCCAAAATAAAAAAAATAAACAAGATCATGGGTTGGTGTCCCACCTGTCTTACTGACGTTGCGAGCTATTGTCACCAGACAAAGCAGAAACTACCTCTACAATCTATCGTACAAGGTGGGAAAGGTCAGGCTTCTGATCATGCTTGAGGAAGCTGAACACTGGGACAAAATGGAACAGTCAGGAAGTAGTAGACGCAGCAAACGAAAGTCTCAAGATCACAGAAATGAACAACACACACACACACACACACACACACACACACACACACACACACACACACACACACACACACACACACACACACACACACAAACACACACACACACACACACACACACACACACACACACACACACACACACACACACACACACACAATCAGTAAAAAAAGAAACGATGGCCAAAGGCCAAAGGAAAAACACAGGGAAACATGGTAACACAAGCGATTTAAAATAGAAATTCAAAAAAAAAAAAAAAAATCCAGAAGGCAGTCCAGGTGGGGTTAACGGACAAGTGGGAAAGTGTATTCCAAAAAAGTCTCAGCTGGGATAACATATGGCACATAGCCCCTCTCAGGATCATTTTCGTCCACAGACCTATATATCACCTGGGGGAAATACGATGACACTGCATGCCCACTCAGCCAGCTCAGCCATACAGTAGAACGCATCATCAACTCATGCGAAGTAACATCAAGCCAGCAAAAGTACACACAGAGGCACTATCAAGTACTTAAAGAGATCAGTACCACCAGGGGAAAAACGGCAAGAAGCAACACAATGTGGCACGAAGTATTTGTGACAGCTGAAGCATGGATGCACAGTCCACTGGATGGAGCGGATGAGTAGAAGAGCACAGCAGATTGTCTGGAATGGAAAAATATCACCCAGAAATTATTATCAGAACGGCACGAGACTGGACGTTCTGTTCCACTCCCAATCATCAGAACAAATGATTCTGAACTCACCGTGCTGTGTTAAAGTAGTTTGGAGAAAGCCCATTTAAACAAGAATGAAACGTAATGGCTACCTGGTTGAACCTGGCTCTCAGTTACGAAAAAGCTACTTACTGCGTAGCTTTCATCGGCGATCCGGCCGACTTCTTCAGCGCAATTGCTGGGTTGAGAACTGGCTTCAGTGCGCACCGCCGTGAGCGAACTCACGACAGTGCTATTGAATAAGTGAGGAGTACACCGATGGCAGGTTGTGTCAGCCCCGGTCACGATTGAGGGTGGGGTTCCTTGCGGTGATGTAAACTGCCTCCTTTACTCCCCTCTGGAACCATCTTGCTTCTTTGTCGAGAACTTGCACATTGTCCTTTTCAAAGTGGCGTTGGGTGTGGGTCAGATGTTCTCCCACTGGAGAGGACTCACGTTTGTGTTCTTTTAATCTTTTGTGCAAGTTGCGCTGTTTCGCCAATATAACTATGGTCACAGTCCTGGCAGTCTATCTTGTATATATCACCCCTGATGTGTCCAATTTGTCTGTTATGTCTTTGGGTGGACTAACTGGCTTCTGGTGGTGTTGGTGGGCTTGGCATGGACACTGACTCCCAACTTCCTGATCTTCCTGCTGAGAGCCTCAGTGACGCCGCTGACGTATGGCATGGAGACGTGCCCTCTCGAAGGGGTTGGCCGTTCAGTGGAAGGGTGGGGTATGGTTTTCTTGCCCCCTGGAATGTCCCAGGCCCACTTCTGGTATCCTGACACACTGAGTACTTTTTTGATGTACTGCACCTCTTCTTCTCTAGTGGTGTCGATAGAGCAGATGGTCTTCGCTCGGTGGGTGAGGGTGCGGATTACTCCAAGCTTGTGTTCCAGTGGCTGGTGACTGTCAAATTGTAAGTGCTGGTCCGTGTGGGTTGGCTTTCTATAGACGGAGAAGGCAAGGCCTGTCTCCATCCGGGTGATGCGGGTATCCAACATCGCGATGCTGCCGTTCTCTTCTACCTCATAGGTGAGCTTGATGGCAGGGTGTTGGTTGTTGAGATGGTTCGTGAAGTCTTCTACCACCGATATTTTCAGTACAGTCATAGTGTAGTGGCCCCAGTAGCGTGGAGGAGTGTGGAACGACGCCAAAGCTTTCTCCTGGAATTTTTCCATGAAGAGGTTAGCGACGATGGGACTCACGGGGGACCCCATGGCTGCACCCTCGGTCTGTTGGTAGAAGTGTCCTTCAAAGGTGAAGTAGGTGGTGTTGAGGCAGCAGGATAGCAGTTCACAGATGTGTTCCACTGGCAGGTTGGTGCGTTGCCGAAGGCTGTTGTCGACCTGTAACCTCCCCCTGATGATGTCAATGCTGTCCTTCACAGGGACACTGGTGAACAGGGCTATGACGTCATAGGACACCAGAATCTCATCAGGTTGTGGTACAAACTTCGACAGCTTCTTCACCAGGTCTGCACTGTTTGCAATGGAATGTTCTGTCTTTCCTACCAAAGGCGAGAGGATGTCTGCAACGAAGCGGGCCGTCTCATACATCAGGGATCCTCTAGAGGCGACAATGGGATGGAGGGGTACATCTTTCTTGTGCACTTTAGGCAGTCCGTAGAACTTGGGCACATCAGTAGCTGAGGGGTACAATCTGCGGTACTGTTCTGAGGAGAGTTCTCCTGACTTCTGTAGGCCTTGCAGTAGTTTGGTCAGACAGGCAGTATACTTGCTGGTGGGATCTTTGCTCAGCTGTTGGTAGATCTTTTTTTGTCATCTAGCAGATTGTAAGCCGTCTCATAGTACCGCCCCTTGGGTAAGATGACTGTGGCACAGCCTTTGTTGGCTGGGAGAATCATGATGGAATCCTTCTTCCTCAATCCCTGTAGTGCAAGTCTTTCATCCCTGGAAATGTTGGATTTGGGGGGGTTTGCTCTGTTTGAGGATATTCACACACTCTGATTGCAAGTGTGTGGCCTCTTCTGTTTGAGAACCAATCCATCGACACGCAGTTTCAATGCTGGTAATGTACTCCGTGATGGGAAGTTTGTCTGGAGTGACCGCGAAATTGAGCCCCTTTCTCAACACTGACAATTCTGTTTCAGTCAAACTTTGATCCGACAGATTCACCACCCACCTGTTTTTGATTTCTTGCGTTTCCTGATCACTGAGGGGAGTAATGGGCACGCAATCGTCATGTTTTGGTTTAGCCTGCAACTTAGCAAACTTTTTCCTGTGGCGCATGCGCACTCTGTCCCATTCACGCCTGACAGTGCAGTCGGACCAGATAACCGTCTCCGCCATGATAGTATCGGGTACACACGCACTGAGTTCATCCTTCAAAATGGCGATCTTGTTGTTGATGATAATCAAACGGCTGTTGATTTGTTTAATCTGTTCGTTCATGAGCGCACGTTGAGCACGATGGATGATGTTGTTAGCTGCCTGGCCTTTCATATTAGTTTTGATCTTAAGACTTGTAGGGCACACATTTTGATGTTTACAATGTAGCGTGAAATGAATATGGTTCCTGAACCTGGCTAGCAATCGATGTTCCTCTTCCAGTTCTCTAAATATTTTGATGACTTTCCCGTCGAAATCGCGTATGAGACGTTGAGGAAGTTTTAACGACTGAGGGGTAGACATAATGGCTACCTGGCTGAACCTGGCTCTCAATTACGAAAAAGCTACTTACTGCGTAGCTTTCATCGGCGATCCGGCCGACTTCTTCAGCGCAACTGCTGGGTTGAGAACTGGCTTCAGTGCGCACCGCCGTGAGCGAACTCAGGACAGTGCGACTGAATAAGTGAGGAGTACACCGAATGAAACGTATGCAAGTCTAACGAGCAACTTGAGGAAATTTGTCTTCGAAGCCAAAGTCACACCTGTATATGACCTCATGAAACAGATCTCAATTTCTGGGAAGGAGAGGACATGAACCGTAAAAACAGTGTCAGGAGCAGCTGGAAAGAGTTCGAGCTGGATCTGGTGAAGGAAAAACAAAACTTCCTAAGGCTTAAAATTTCCGTACCTACAGCGGGTG